>JAGDQP010000688.1:38663-147989 GCA_022664845.1 Lepisma saccharinum
ATCCACCTAGTAATGGTCTAGCTGTTAAGGGCGTTCAAATAATAAAAAGTGCATTAAATAAAAAAAATGCTGGAGTATGGTAAATTCAATAGCGAACTCGTACAGGAGTGGCTTTCCGAGAATCTATATTCCTTAAGATGCATGCCAACCAGGGGTACCGGTAAGTCACCAAATTGTTTGTTCACGTATGAGCCCAGAACAGACTTTTCGCTAGTAAAACTCAAAGGATACGAGCAATCTACACAATTTAAAGAAATACAAGGCACTAATGGAGCAGAGGTATGGGTTCGCAATTATAGAACTAATGTCCCTAAGTTTTTTCAAGGTATATTATTGAGACAACTGGGTTTTAATACTTATTTAGTACAGGTACAAGGAAGAAACAGGGTATATCATAAGCATCAAGTGTGGTTCAATAATAAAAGAGGACAGCATCTTCCACAGGATTTCAATAATAATCAAAGTGTTCTAACTAAGAATCAAAAGCATGCCAATGGTCTACGAAATCTTAATGGTTGGTTAGATATGAGTATAGGTCAAGAGCAACAGACTAGAAACCAGCTACAGGTGACGGCAAAGACCAGTAGACCACATAGGGATATCAGAAGACCTGCTTGGTTACAGGAGTTCGTTACTTAAAGAGTAAGATACTTGATTTCATCAGAGATGGAGGGGAGAGGATGCTATGGAGCAGACTATCCGCGTTTTCTATTAAATAAGGTTACGTGGAACAAAACGCTTTTATAGAGACGGCATGTTTTGTTCTTTTCCTTTTTGTAGTAAATAAGACAGTGGTTTATTGTCTTACTATGCTTTTTCCTAAGGAGTAGAATGATGTGATTAATGTGTTGATGTTCGCAACCTTGTTATAATCGTTAGACTAAAGGATAATGGTATTAAGTCGAATATATGGTAATTCGAACATATGAGATGTATAATGATGAGAAACCTTTCGTATGTGTAATAATAGTATCTCTCTCGGTTTTGTTTGTAGCCACGACTGTAAACATATCAGATTAGAGTATACATCTTAGTATAGAATCTTCGCTCTGGGTTTTCTTTATTAGTATTTCCAATTCTTAGCATAACTAAGGCTACGAAATAACACATTAGATTTTGATAAGGATTACAAAAGAGATGATAGGAACTTCAAGAGACTACAGTTTCCGTTTAAGCCCTGTTCGTGAATGTCTTGAGCTATCTAGCACATAGACTTATTGTCGTGATAGGTAATGTTTTTTTCTCAATTCCATAAATTAGCCCTTCGTCACGATAGATAGATACAAACGTGGGGAAATCCAATGAACGAACCAACAGAGAACGATTTTTGTCTTTAAAAAAAATAGTTTTCAGGAGAGTGAAGTTTACCTTCGATATTAGACAAGAGTTTTTATGCAGCAGCTTGTAAACACATTCATTGTTATTGAACTCCTCCCCGCTCCTTTCTACCAGTTTCCATCTGTCACATCATGAGTTCTGGCTTAGTTTTTCACTTTGTTTACATTCCTGCAGTATGAGACTACCTCGTATTATGACTTCAAATTCAATTGTCATTTGTTCTCTCACAAAAAAGTTCTTCTCCCCTATCTGTATTTCTGTGTTCAGAGAGAGGGTTGGTGAAGTTAGAGGACTTCACGCACCACAAACAGAAACAGTCAGTGGACCGTCTACGTCACGGATGTGGATGGATAGACGTGAAAAACGATGCAACCACATTCTCTTAGATTCTCATGGGAAATGAAAAAAAATCCCCAGCTCTGAAAGAAGAGAATTTTTTTGTTAACACAAAGTTAGATGCAGGACTCTCCCTGTTTATTTTTAAAATTTGTGGGTTTTAAAAACATATTAGTCTATCGTACTCTTGTCTTTTCGTACAAAAGGTTACTAAAAATACTTATTTTTTTTTTAAAATGCTAAATGATATAGTGATTTATATATCTAAATATTTTTCAAACCTCTTCATGAGATTGCTTGGTAATTTTAAAGTGAAGTAACAATTACGCCCCTGACCTGTTACATGTCTTTATAATTATATTTAACATAATTTCTTGATCATCCCTAATTGTAATATACAAACTTCTCTGAATGAGGAAGTTTCAACTTGCACTCTATGTTAAGTCTATTACCTCTACATTATAGAACAACTATTGTACGTTCATAATAAACAGGGTGACCAAACGTGCCGGAAATCTCAGAGGAAAGTCAGGATTGGTCTGATTTTTGGTCTAACTCTCTGGCATCCCAGGAGAAAGATTTCGGACCCCACACAGTGGGCCTGAAATCAAATTTAGCAGGAAAAAATTCGTATCGCTGGACTAAGAAACTTCACACGTGTAAAGTGATTAATCTTATGATTGGTAGGAAGAATAATGAAGAAATGGAACACAAATACTGATGGAAAACATTATTTTTAATGAAACAGCAAAATATGTAACGTTAGTGTGAATACATGTTACCATGTACAATAACAATTATAAGATAATCATTATCCTGGCTCACCAAACTCATAAGGCAAAATCAGTAGCAGCACCAACAGCTTTCGAAGAGACCCATCACCATGATTATCGTCGTAGTTGCTGTTTTCGTCTTCAGTTGCATCAAGATCCAGAAACTGTAGCTGGATTTCTGGTTACTTTAGTAAATTAACCAGCTCTTCCGCGAAGTGAATCCCCTTTTATCATCGGCCTTTTTGAAAGATAACTTACAACTGGATCAGCAGTGACCAGAAATGATTCAGCACATTACGTAAACTTGTTTGGGGAACACTTCTTATAAAAGTATGGGCTTCCCGCAACTTCTTGATACTTTTATGCCACTCCTCGTGTGCATCTTCATATAGCATGCCGATTGGTAATATACCATTCTCAAGTACTTTTCGACCATGTATCATGATTTTCTGAGCCGTAACACCCAAATACCACCACGGATAAACTTTCACGTATAATTGATATACACAGCTTTAATGTTACTTTGGCATATTCCCCAAATACCTGAACTTCGACCGCGAATTCACAAGACAAACCCGTAAGAATTATCGAAAAACGAGAAATCAATTTTCTGTTGACTCCAGTGATGGACGAGGACAAAGTTAAGTTCTAAAAAACTCGACAGGTCGTATTCATATCACTTCATACAGTTCCATATTCTACCGTTTCTGACTGAAACTTACGACTAATTCACCTGTAAGTGCAAAAGAGGCCGTAAACGAAAAATCTGCTTCAAGGGAAATAAAAACAATAAGTTAGTCCGTAGACTAGTCCAGAGTTGAATGCACAGACATTAGCGGAAATTTTTGTACCTCTGTCTTCTTATCAATATACCATTGTGGAATTTCTCACTTTTCTCATATTCACTTCTGAGGTTGGCTCACTAACACCCACTACAAAGTGCATACCCGAAAGTACATTTCCCATGTGGAAGCATTCTTCCTCTTCACACACACACGCTATCACAAAGCTTTCGGTTTTCTCGCTCGCCGCCAAACTGCTTGGTTCCATTCGCAGAGCATGTTTATCAGTAACTTTCAATGGACTACTATTTTATCCGTTTGATATATAATCAGGTTACCAGACGTCCTCCTTTTTATGTCTTGTCCTCCCGCCCTCCCTCCCTTTTTAAATATTTGGAAATGTTCTCCTTTTTAAGTCAAGAGCACGATGTCTTACAGTCTACATATTTTTTCTTATACATTTGAATGTTGTTTTGCGTGTAGCCTTTTGTTAATTTATTTCTCATAGTAATAGTCTATTCGCTTCTGCGTTTTAATACATAATTTATTATAGGGTCTGTGCAAGTTGACTACACAAACATATTAAAACACACACGAACACACCCTTCCATTCACATACAGAAAATCAGAAATTAATGCTCCTTGATGATTGATATTTTTCTCATAGACATTGTTACATGGAGCATGTTTCAAAAAGGAATGTGAAAAGAGCTACTTCATTGTTTCACTTCTTCCACGCCAAGCAGTATTCACTGTTCGTCAATGTCTGATCATTTGAGCTTTGTCAGAAGTGTTTGTTTTCATAATTAAGTGTAACTTCAGACATTTGAAACTAGTCAAAGTCTGAGAAACGCAAGTGTAAATTTAACGATTCAACTGTTAAAGCTAAATATCCTTGTTTCTCGAAGGAAAGAACAGTGTACGATGCAAAATGTGAAGCCTGCAACTGCTACGTACAAGTAGGTAATAAAGGCATTTTAGATTTGAAGCGAAATGTGGATACTGATAAACATAAAAAGAAATCTTAATAAAGCAGCTGGTAACGTAAAAATTAGTGATGTTTTTAATACCAATATACTTGGTCAGAAGATAAGTGCGGCGGAAGGTGTGCATGCCTATCATACTGTTTATCATCAACAGCTACATGACAAATGACTGTTGTTCTCAGCTATATCGGAAAATGTTTGATGATTCAGAGATTGCTAAGAAATATCCATGTGCTAGAACTAAAACAGAAGCAATAATAAACAATGTGATTGCACCCCATGCTACTGATGTTGTTATTAAAGCTTTGGGTGATATTTCTTGTTTCGGGGCTTCAATAGATGCAAACAATCGTGGATCGATCAAGTTATATCCCGTGCTTATCCAGTACTTTGACTGGAAAAATGGTGGCGTTCAAAACGCATTGAACTCAAAACACCATCAAATGAAAACTGATACTGTAAGCAGTTTGATTTGCGATACTCTCAAGAAGTATAACCTAACCTCCAAATGTGTTGCTTTCAGTGGTGACAATGCTAATGTGAATTTTGGGGAACTGTTCAGAAAACCTGCTGCAAATGTTTGTACGTCATTGAAGATTGAATTAGAAAATGACAACTTACTTGGAGTTGGCTGCCCTGCGCATACTGTTCATAACTGCGTGCACCATGGTTGTGATCAATTAAAGCATGATATAAAAATGATTATTATCAAACTTTTCTGTTATTTCTCAAAATATACAGGGGGCACAGAAGCCCTGAAAGAATTTTGTGACTTTGTTGAAATTGAGTACCAACATTTGCTTCACCACTGTAAAACAATATGGTTAAGCCTATTCCCTGCTGTAGATAGAGTGATCAAGTTATTTCCTGCTCTGAAATCATATTTTCAGTCCCAGCAACAAGTACCAAAGATCATCAAGCAGTTTTTTGACGACGAACTGACTGAAGTGTATTTGTGGATCATTCATTCATTAATGTCAGTTTTCCAGAATAAACTTGAAGGTTTGTGAAAAAAAAAAAAATCAGTGTTGGAGGTGAGACGATTGGTAAAATCAGTTCAGGATATGTTGGAAACTGGGCTAAAGGAGAAGTTCATTCCTCTTAAAGTAAGAAGTTTACTTTCTACTCTCAGAGAAGACGGTTTGGATGACGATTGTGATCGGTTTCTTCAGGAAGCTATGCTTTTTTATGGTTCCTGCTCTGAATATCTAAAAGAAATGGTCCTCCCCTCTGGATGAATTTAGCTGCTTCGAATGGATGTTATTTGAAAAGGAGAAACTTGACATCAAGTTTGATGACTTGTTGCCAAGTCTTAATTTCTTACAGAATCGAGGTGTGTCTATTGATGATGGCAAAATCTTTGATGAATTTTAATGTCTGAAAAATTATTTGGGTGGGTAAAGTGCAAATTACTTTGACCAACTAATGGATGTGCAATGGGTTAAATTTTTTGAAAATTCCAAAAGTCTGGCTAACTTCCGTGAACGTTTAAGATATGTGAGTTCTACTTTGCTATTCTTGGTTCCAACTCAAGCACTGAAAGAGTTTTTTCACTAATTAGTGCCCAATGGACAGACGAACGAAATAGGCTATCAATAGAGTCGGTTCAAGGACTCATCACGGTAAAGTACAATTTCAAACATCTACATTTTTTCGTGTTCCATAAATATTTGGTTTCAAATCCAGAGTTACTGAGAAAAATTTCTTCCAACCAAAAATATGAAAAAGTTAATAACTATCAATGGTATTGAAATTTGGTATATGTATGTGGTACTTTCTGAGCTATAAATTTTGCCCGTAATATGGATACCAGGAAGTTTATAAACAAAGAATAAATGGTACTTGGAAGTAAAACTTTTTCGTATTAATGAGTAATAATAATAATATTTTGGGTTCCTATTATTAATTTATTTGTTATTCGTGTTGATTGTATAAATTATTTCCGTAATGAATCGCAAAGTATCTTATCGTAACAAACTACATCAACTACATATAGTGTGACTACCGTTATTTCGTGTTTTTTAACTTGTAAAGAATTTATTAAAGTGTAATTATCTTCTAATGTCCTCCTTTAAAAAAAACAGACATGGTAACCCTGTATATAATGGTCTTCTATGCGCGGAAATGTGAAGATCAGTTGCTTGGCTATGGCGTGGCATAAAATAATTTAAGAGTATCGATGTCCTAAAAATGACTTTTGTCCCGCTAATTTTCACTTCTGGCCCACTGTGCATTGTGTGTGTATTTTTTTTTCGAGATGTGTAAGTCACTATTGGTAACACATTTTACATACCATACACAGTCATTTTCTCTCGTAAATTTTCCGCTTACCTGCGACAACAAATCTAATCAACTTTATATGTTCTCAATGACGCTCTTGATCTATACTTAGCTTTCCCGATGTATATTATTTTTCTGTGAATCCAGTCGTTGCTTATTGAGCATCAAACTCCGCGTCGACAGTCTTTTATATTCAGAATCGAGTGACATCTGCAGTTAAAATTTGAAACATTGCTTTAATTCAGACAAGGTGCAAAATGTAATAAACGGGACATAACGACGTAGAATAAAACAACTGTAAATTTCAAACGAGATTTTTAAGAATGATAATTGATTCGCCTAAGAATGGAACATGATCTAAATATAAGTGAATTATATAATAGACGATAAGCAATTTTATATTGCCTTCTTTAAACTAAAATGTATTTTTTATCGGATTTCAGGATTTACATATTCTAACGTGTCGCCGAATATTTCGAACTGATCTTTCCAATGCAAATTACTGATTCACTGGTGTTTGAACAGTAAAATTCCTGATTCGATTTGAGGACCTCCTGATTGAGAATTGGTATAATGTTTGCATATACTTTCGGACACTGAAATATCATTTATTCTGTTATTTATTGAAGAGTTACATTGTTGTTTAAAAATAACAAAACAAACAAATATTTGAAGATAAAAAGTACTATAAAATATGACTCATAATTTCTTATATTTTATACTATAAGACTGGTGGTTAGACGTACTGGTAATTTCTTTCAAATTGTCATATTGAACCGGAAGAGAAGAAAAAATGACTCATAGGTGACAGGCAATATTAAAACTGCTTCTAAGAGTGGAATCTCAGTTTCAGTGAACAATGAGATCTTCAAGAAAGCGATTTACTTCTCAAATTTTACAGCTACAAGGCTCAAGAGGTTCAATTGTAATCTAATATATATCAAGATAACTGGCATACACATTAGCTTTTATCTCGCTTGAGTAGACTTCGCTAATTTTCCAAATATATAGCATTGTCCTTATTTTTTCAAATTAATTAATTGTTAATTTTTTGGCTTCCTTTTTAAACTCTCGTTGTGCGTATGCCTTCATACCGTTCTCTTGTTTATGAAGATTATAAATTGAAGCTGGACGTATACTTACTAGAAAGTTATTATCTGAAAAACCCGCCTTTGGGCAAAATCAAGTCATTCTAAGTATATTTGTTTAGACTTCGAGAATCAGAAATGAATCAACTAAACTTTCAGTACCACCTCTTGTATTATGGTAGGCAATGCATCCAAACAACGTAGCTGTCATTTTGATTGAACCTGTTGTCCGGGTTGCACAAATACGAGGGCTATTCGGAAAATTCGTGGACTGAGCCAGAGGGAAGGTTGGTGTGAGTATTCTTTTCAAAATAGCACCCTTCACACTCGATACACCGATTCCAGCAATGCACTCACTAGTTTATCAAACACATGTTGCAAACCATTTTCTGAATGTCGGTGTAAGGAAGTGAATGTGACAGCTTTGAGTTCTTAGTCCGTGCTAAATTTCCTTCCGTATAACTCTTTGTTAAGTGTTGGAAACGACCAGAAATCGTTTGGTGTAAGGTCTGGACTGTATAGAGGATGGCCTAGACTCTATAGACTGACCACCAATTTTCTCCAAAGTTGCCATAGCTTGCTGTGCCACTTGTGGCTTAGCGTTATCCTGCAGGAAAAAAATGTTCTTGAAGCAGTTCAGATCTATTTTTGTGAATTGCTCCCTTCAAATGCACTAGCAAGACATTAGAACAATAATCTCTATTTACAGTATTTTATTACTTGAAACCGAATACTGCAGTACTATTCCACGGATATCAAAAAATAAAATCAACATTAACTGTTTTGAGGAACCAGAAACCAGAATTTTTTCGGGAGTTGTTAGCACATACAACCATATATAATCCCGCCCTCTATCCGCAGCTTTATTTGAAATTCAAAGCAGACAATTTTGCTGTTAATCAAGTAGGGCGAATCATTCTAAAGAACCTGAACTATCATAAATTAGGTAGATAGCATAGAGATGCTAGAGAAAAGATTTCTTCGGTGATTTCTTACAGCCATTCACAGACCACCGGTCATTCCTTTCATGCCAGCAACCAAGCTTTACGAGAAAGCATCAGCCAGTTCGGCCACTATAAATTAAGACTTGTGTACATTGAGAAGAGAGAAGTGGAGTATCAGTAATATGTATATCAGTATAACGCTATTCGGGCGGTTTGGTATGTTTTGTTTTTAACGCGTTATAGGCACAGTACGTTAAGCGGTTGGGATAGAGCAGCTCCTCTATTTTCATAATGTAAAATGGTGTGAAATCCAAAATATGGTCCAAGTGATGATATAGAACCTCTTATAGAAACACTAAAATATCTTGATTAGGCGATGAGATATAATGTAACACTTTATTACGTTCGCACTTAGATTACACTCTTAACATGAGAATTATCAAATACACTTTGAATTCTTTCATATGTACTTATCTCAGTTTTTGTATTTGACATATTATGATAAGTACGCAATATTTCCGATTTAAGGGTCATATAAAGTCTCCGCGGTTTTTTGGCATATTTTTGAACAAAAAATTTCTCTATTGAAAATCAATTCTAATCAAGTCCATATTGACCATTTATCTATGACCTTTTGCCATTTTTTGGGTAGCTTCATAATTCCATCGATGTAGAACTTCTTTGGTTTTTCGTCGAAAAACTTGGCCAAGTGATTTTCAGCGGCGCTTCGGTCGGCCAATTTTTTACCATCAAGAGAGTTTTGCAGAGACCGAAACAAATGGTAGTCAGACGGTGCAAGGTCCGGGCTATACGGTGGATACATCAAAACTTCCCAACCAAGTTCCGTCAATTTGTTCCGAGTCATCAAAGATGTGTGTGGCCGTGCATTGTCATGATGGAACACAACACCCTTTGTGTTGGCCAATTCTGGTCGCTTTTTCTGGATTGCTTCGTTCAAACGGTCGAGTTGTGCACAGTACAGTACGTCCATTATGAGCTGCTGCAACCTGACGAAACCATCAATTCGGTCCTGTACTGTGCATAACTCGACCGTTTGAACGAAGCAATCCAGAAAAAGCGACCAGAATTGGCCAACACAAAGGGAGTTGTGTTCCATCATGACAATGCACGGCCACACACATCTTTGATGACTCGGAACAAATTGACGGAACTTGGTTGGGAAGTTTTGATGTATCCACCGTATAGCCCGGACCTTGCACCGTCTGACTACCATTTGTTTCGGTCTCTGCAAAACTCTCTTGATGGTAAAAAATTGGCCGACCGAAGCGCCGCTGAAAATCACTTGGCCAAGTTTTTCGACGAAAAACCACAGAAGTTCTACACCGATGGAATTATGAAGCTACCCGAAAAATGGCAAAAGGTCATAGATAATACTAGTCAATATGGACTTGATTGAAATCGATTTTCAATAAAGAAATTTTTTGTTCAAAAATGTACAAAAAACCGCGGAGACTTTTTATATGACCCTTAATTTCTTTTCTTCCCTGGATGAGGCTTCTCCCCTATATGTGTTTTTTTTTCTATGTTGGGTTTCTCTCCTGCAAGCATATAACTAACGTTTAAATGGGCACTATTCTACAATACATTAGTAATTGTTTTCTTCCACAATTTGATAATAACACGATTCGATAATATCTTAGTTTAATAGTATCACAGTTTAAAACTTAACCACTAACGTGCATTTATTTCTTGCTAGTCGCACTATTAAGATCAATAGTTTGAAGTATTCAAATAATAATAATGATAATACTCAAATATGCACTATTATTTTATGAATGTTTAAAACAATAGTAAAATAACGCAAGCACTGTATATGATTCTGCATGTATCTTAAATATAATTTCTTGTCGTGCACCACAATGTTTCCTAAATGCATTTTTATTTCTCAGCACAATCCTCTATATTTAGTCTATCCTTACTATTTCGCTATCTCCTTTATGCTATTCTTTACTTGCTCTTTTCCTGTTCGTCCACTTGATATTACTACTTACTGTACATTTTACTTTTCATGGAACGTTGCTTGAAGAATGTAGTTTTTGGTAATACCTATCCTCTGACTTAAGATTAATCACTAACTTCAATCATCCTGCCTAACATCTTCTACTTACTTTAATTACCTTGCTTACTATCCTTGTTACTTCTTTACTTTGGTACGTGCTAGCTGACGACTTCCTCCTAACTCACGTGAACTAGCATCACAGTAAATTTCCCGTATTATTCTTTCAACTTTGGTTTCTAATAGTGACTTGTAACTGCAAAAGCATGTCGCGGTCTCGAGAAGGTCATCAATTTTTCATCCTAGCTTTGGATGCGTCCATTGTCAACTTATAACCTAACTGACATTTAGACAATACTCTACTGAACCTTACTCTATTGCCCCAATAAGTAGTTAGGGTGCCCAGCTCCAGGGTCTTTGGCTTTGCCTCTGTCAAGGCTAGGACTAACTGCCGCAGATCTTATACAGAATCATAAGTTGCTAACCGAAGGCGCATTGCAACTAGCTTACGAACAGAACGACTGCAATACAGCTGTTATCCAAAAGTGATCAATATCATAAAGAGAACTTACTATCTGCATTTTTCTCTGACAGTGTTTTTTTTAGAAGAGACCTAAAGTCTCTTTTGCTAGCCACCAAGTGGCGAGCACCCACTAGAGGGTTACGCCCTCTCTATAGGGAAGAGAAGTTTCGGTGAGGAGGATTTTTAGCGTGGGAGGTGGTCTATGGGATGTAGGAATACTTTTATTTATCCTTTATTTAATTTTTATCTCATTAACTTGGACGTTATAAGCATTTGCTTATAACCATTTTGTTGGTGTACGTGAAGATGACTAATGAATGATGGGGATGAAGTGCAATTTCACGCCACAAACATTTAGACAGATAGGTGAGGATGAATCTTCTTGCTTAGGGGTGACTCTAAGCACAATGTGTGACAGGTTAGCCCTTATTGTACACTAATGGAGACAGTGCAGTTATGGGGGCGAAAGGTGAGATGAATGAAAGTGAAACAGATGGGTCAGTATGAGCTGTCATGTTATACAGTAGTTTCCAGGGAATTGGTGTGCACATAAATGTAGGGACCAGAGTAGGTTGGTTGTAGGTTGATGTTAAGAACTGTACGTGCTGCAAATTGAAGTTGACTTAGGACATTGGTTCTTTGAAAAGGGTAGAGATTTTGTAAGGTGATTGTAATAAAAGAAAGAAACTGGTCATTTGAAATAGGTTGTGATGAGGAAATAATTGGAGGGTGGGATTGTGTGGGTTCTGCAATTCGAAGTGGTAATACAAGTCCGGGATTGTCAGGGGTAGGTTCAGGTCTGTCTTTGCATTTGTAGCTGTACGTGGGGTGCTATTTGCTACAGGTATTACATTTGGGTGGTTGGTTTAGGTTAGAGCAGTCTTTGGTGGTGTGTGGGCCAGTACAGTATCCACATTTAGGGGTGTTTGGACAGTTTGAGGTATTATGGTCATTATATGTCTGACGTGTTCACATCTGGTAGGTAGAGGAGGTTGGGAACGGGATGGTTCAACACGGTATCGTTTTCTGTATATGAAGGCACCGGCAGTAAGTAGGTCTGTGATTGTCTCTTAATGATGAGTGAGGACGCGGACCATGTAACTAGGTGTTCCGGTTTGAGTTTTGATTCTGATGCATTTCGTGATAGTCTATCCTTCGGTCCTTAGCTTCTGTTTTATTTCTTCGTCTGTTAAATCCGGATTAACTCCTCGTATAACAACGGAAAGCAACGGAGGTCTACGTGGAGGTGGCTGATTCTTTACATGTGGAGATTCAAGTCGTACGAATTGTGTAGATGGTCCAAAGATTTCCAAACTGAATTCGTCTCTGATTTTCTTGGCTAAATTAGGTTCGGTAGATTTCACGATGATGTCATTTCGTGTAGGAATGATTCGGATGATGATCTCTCGAGGGACGTATTTTAGGAACTGTAGAAAGAGCAGTTTTGGATTTTGAAACTTAGGATCAAATTTAGTAAGTAACAAAGAATGTGTTGAAGTTGCAGTAATACCGGTGACAGAATCTTCGTAGTCGCTGTGTTCCATGTTATGGTGGGAGTCAGATTCACTTAGCGTATGAGATTTCTTCGATGGTGGTGTACGTCCAGAATTGTCATTTGTTAAGGACATGTTCTCGTCAGTGCTGCGTTTTTGTTTGCCTTGTGCTTTGATTCAGGTTTTGATTGTAGCTGAATATGATGGTGGATCTTGATATGGCGGTCCAGATACTTCCTGTGGCAACAGAGGCGGCGTTTGGGGGTGGCAACTGGGGCAACCCCTCCAGGTCCCGCGTTCCGAGTTGATATTTTTCTTACTCAATGATATAAAAGTTGATTTGTAAAAAAAGTTTACAAATAAACTAGTTTGTATAGTTTCCATGCGAAATCTAATGTGAAATGGAAATGAATAAAGAAGCACTTGTAATTAGCAATGCACTTTTTAAAATATATTGTACTTTCTTTAAATAAATTTTGTCGGATTTGTTTTTCATAAGAAACCGTTGTTCATTAAAAAAAGAGAATATTTAGTAATAAATTTAGGGTTAGGAATGAAAGGAAGAATTGAGAGGAAACATTTACGGGGAAGTTGCTTACTGCTTTATCGGCTTTAGATGTAACATTTCGGCGCTCAGCGATTTTTACTTGTACTTTGGCCCCCCGGGGTCATTATTGCCCTAGGCCCCGCGTTCACCTAACGTCGCCTCTGTGTGGCCAACGATGTCTTCCAGTTGGACGTTGATTAGACATGATGAAGAGAGTAGTAGCTGTCAGAAGGATGAGTAGCGTCTTGGCATAAGTTAGTCCAACAAGATGAATGTCGGAGATTAAAACTGTCGTGGTGAATGAGAAATGATGATCAGTCTTTGTGCAATGACTGCTATATCTCAAAATAACTTTCCCCTCCGGCACTGAAGAATGCCGTCTATCCCCATGTGGTTGTATATGAACTGTTCTCGCCTGTGCGTATGCTACTCAGGTTTTTTTTACTAGCCGAGGCTAGCACCCCCAAAGGGCTACACCCTTTACGTGGGAAGAGAAGATAGAAGGAAGTGGGAGGATTTAGTAACGTTGGATGGGCGAAGAGGTTTTGTTTATCTTATTACTTTATTGTTGAATATACTTGATTGGACATTATGAGTTTTCCCATAATCATTCATATAGGATGGGTATCTTATTTCCTAGTGATGATAGCTGATGAGATGGAAGCGAGGTGCGGAAAGACGCCACAACACTTTCACACACGTAAAACAAATGATTGATGTTATTCTCGTCTAGTCGCAACTCTAGACGGTTATGGAGACAGATGAGTCCTTGCGTTCGAAATGGTCACTGTGCAGTTGATGAAGGCGCAATGTAATGAGGGATGTTATCGACGGTGTAATCTATGATCTGTGCTAAATCTGGGTGGTTTGGTGGTATTACTTGTCGGTAGAGCGTAAATAGTAGGGAAAGTGGTGTGGAAGTGTGATGATGTGGTGTGTGGCTGTGTTCATGCGAGAGGAGTATGTCATAGAAGAGTGGGTGGTGGATTTCGTATCTATTTTGGATGTATTTGGTGCGAAGTGTTTCTGGGTGTAGAAGAAGATGTTGAAAGGTAATACGGTTGTATAATTCTTGGGTTGGGCTAGGTAGTTTTATTCTATATGCTATGCGTAGTGCGTGTCTCTCGAGAATCTGAAGTTGACGGTATATGCGGTGGTCGGCTGCTATCCAGACGGTTAGTCCATAGGTTAGAACTGGGCGAAGGAATACTTTATATGTGTTAATAACGGTTTGTGGTTTGAGCCCCCAAGTGGTTCCTGTTAGTCTTTTGAGGAGGTTTTTGGCTTTGCTGACAATTTTCTGTAGGTATGGTCTCCACGTTAAATGATGATCAATTACAAGGCCAAGGTAGGTGACAGTTTTTGAAGGATTTATGGTTTCGTTTTGTATTCGGAGGTTGAGATGAGAAGGGTTTCGTTGGATACGGGAGCGGCATTCTGGTGGTATGAAGACTATGGCTTGAGTTTTGGATGAGTTAATGGTGAGTCCCCACTTACTGCACCAGGATAAAAAGATTTGAATAGCTTCAGTCAGAGTCTTATTGATGTTTTGAATGGTTTTACTTAGGGCTAGGAAAGCTGTATCGTCAGCATATTGAAAGATATAGATATTAGGCGGTAGCTGTGGGAAGTCTGCAACGAACAAAAGATATAAGAGTGCAGACAGTGCGTAACCTTGTGGCACACCACAATGTAAGAAGATAGGGTGGGACATGCTGGAGTTGATTGTGATATATGCGATTCGATTTGTTAGAAAATGTAGAATAAGTCGGATATAGGTGATGGGAAGACGAAAATTGTAAAGTTTATGTAGAAGGGCCTGATGCCAGACTTTGTCAAATGCTTTTTCGAGATCGAAAAGAAGGAGGCATGAAGGACGAGAGGTATTATAATGGTTTGTTGTGGTATTGATGAGACGGAGAAGTTGATCAATGATACTAAAGTGAGGACGGAAGCCAGCTTGATATATTGGTAAAAGATTATGTTGGTCTAGATGGGAGTGAAGTCGTTTAACTAGGATTTTTCTAAGGTCTTGCTAAGGGCAGAGGTGAGTTGTATGGGTCGGTATGAAGATAAGTTGTGGAGTGGTTTGTCAGGTTTGGGAAACACAAGAGTTTTTGAAGTTTTCCATGGGAGTGGAAAGAAGCCAGTGCGAGGATGAATGTGTAGATTGTGGCTAATAGCGTTAGGAGAGTGATGGGTGCTTCTTTAAGATGACGGTATGTGATAGTGTCAATGCCGGGTGCGGTAGTTCGTTTGTGTGCTATTGTCTCTATTACTTCGTCTAGTGTAATAGGTGCAGTAAGTGGGTGATCTGGGAGTTGATGATTAGTGTCGGATTGTAGATGTGGAGAGTCTATATTTAATCTGTCTGCAGGATGTCTTCGAAATGGATTGAAAGGTGGTGATGGTGTGAAAATGTTCTGTAAGTAGTCAGCAAGTGCGTCTGCTTTATCGGTGTCTGTATGTAGAGCTTGGTTACGTTGCTCAATAGGATACGTTGTTTTGGAATATTTCCCATTAAGCTGGTTGAATTTTTTCCAATATTTAGTAGGGTGCACAGTATCCGCTAATTTGTTGCATGCTCGAACCCATTGTCTTAGTTTGTATGCTTTTATGTAATTATGGACTGTCCGTTGGAGTTGACGATGTAAACGAGGGGATTCAGGGTTGCCAGTTCTTTGTTAGTCTCGGTAGAAATTGCGGGATCTTTGAATCATGGGTAGATGCTGAGGCGGAAGGTTAGGTCTATGTGGGTATAGGGTGGTTTTGGGTATATGGTTTTCGGAAGCCTGTATGATGGTGTTGGTGAGGGTGTCGATCGATTCATATAGCTCTGTCTCTGTTGTTGGGGGTTCTATATGTTCTGTATGAAGTTGGATGTAATGCCTGTATTCAGTCCAGTTTGCTTTATCGAATCGAAGAATTTGACGGGGATGGGTAGTTCGTGGGATGTTGGGTTGATGTCGAATTTGAAGGGATAGTGTAATAGGGGCATGGTCGCTGCCGAGAAGATCTAATACGTCTGTTGTGCACCTATTGAGAAGATTAGTAGAAGTTATGACTATGTCAGGAGTGGTATTTGATATCGGGCGAGTAGGTTTAGGCAGTCGATGTATAGTGCCAGTTGTATGATATTCAATAAAATCTTGAAAATCTGTTTTCTCCCTGTCAGAGCGACTGTGAATGTTGATGTCAGCCATAATGAGATAGTTACTGAAAGTGTTGGAAACGTATGCAAAAAAGTTGGTTGGTATAGGATGTCCAGGGCGAACGTAAATGGTGGCTATTGTAATGTAAAGATGAGGAAAATATAGTGTGATGATGAGATGTTCGGGTACTTGTTGTAAGATAGGTGAGTATTGGCGATAAGCGATATGGGAAGAGAAACCAATTGCGGTGCCACCACTGGCCGTTTGGGTTGGTAGTTGATTATCTTGTCTTATTAGTGTGTAGCAAGGTATTTACATGAAGTGGTTGGTTTGAGGTGAGTTTCATTCAGGAGAAATGCATTAATGCGTTTTTCGAGCAGAAGTTGTTCAAAGAGTATTTTATGCTGTTGAAGTGAACGGATGTTCAGAAATAAGAACGTAAAAGAGATTATTTGATGGAAGTTTGATGGAGGTTTATACTTCCGTTTCAAGCGTTGCTGCATAACAATGTACAAACGGGCCTGAGTATGTGGCGTTGAAGTTTTCGTGCAAAGTTGTACGAGCAGCATATTGGATCTGTTGAAGTACATTCTGTCTTTGAAATGGATGAATATTTTGAAGTGCTACAGTAATGAAAGTGAGTAGTTGATCAATTGTGATTGGTTGATATACAGATCTTATGATGGGTGTGTCTTGCGGTTTAGTTGTTGTTGCTCTGATCGGTACTATGAGTTCTGGTTTGCTTGGCTTTGCGGCCGGTCGTGCTTTGCATCTGTAGCTAAATGTCCGATGATCTTCGTTACAAGTGTTGCATTTACTCAGGTTTTTTTGCTAGTCGCAAGTGACTAGCACCCTCCAGAGGGTTACGCCCTCTACATCGGGATGATGATTTGGGGTGAGATTGGATGCTAGGAAAAGTTGGATGGTCTATGGGTTGTTGGAAAAAATCTAAATCTTATTTATTTATTTATTAAACTTTTAACATAGTTATTATAAGCTTTGCGCTTACAATCATTTCAATTGGAAATTGGAAAGGATCAGCGATGATAATGTGATGAAAATGAAGTGCATTTAGACGTCATAGCATATTACATAAAGCACAGATGATTGATAATCTTCTTGTCGTGGGGTGACTCACGACGTTATGATAGACAGATGGAGCCCTCGATGAACATTTATGGTTACAGTGCAAAAATGTTTGTGACTGGTGAGATGATGCTATGAATCATTATGTATTATGAAGTAAGTATGTTAGCAAAAGACGGCTGAATGGAGAAGTAAACGTAAGGTCCTGAGTATGTTGCTTGAAGATTGAATTTGAAGAGTTCTTTGGCTGCATATTGGAATCTTCGGGGGATGTTTTCTCTGTCGAAAGGAAAGACGTTTTGGAAGGTAAGGGTGAGGAATGAGAGAAGTTGACCTATGGTTATGGGTTGGTCGACTGAGGTGATTAATGGCTGGGCAGTTTGCTGTTCGGGGATCCTGAGAGGAACTTGATAACCAGGAGTGTCAGGGGATGGAGTAGGACGGCCTTTGCATTTATAACTGAATGTTGGATGAGATTCTTGGCAAGTGTTGCATTTAGGAGGTTGTTGTAAATTCGTGCACTCTTTTGTTTGATGTGAACCGGTGCAATAACCACATGTTGGTGTGTTTGGACAGTTCTTGGTAAGATGAGTATTATATTCCTGACAGCGTTCGCATCTTAATGGAATTGGTGGAGATGTACGTGAAGGCTCGACCCTGCAACGTTTTTTGTAGATGTAGGCTCCATGATGAAGAAGATTGTCTATTGCAGGTTGATGGTTAGTTAGAACTCGAACCATGTAACTTGATGTTTCTTCCTTGGTTTTAATTCTGAGGCATTTATGGATGATATGACCTTCAAGTTTCAATTCCTGTTCTGCTTCGAAGTCTGGTTCCACTCCTCTGATAACAGCAGACAGCATGGGTGACCTTCTTGGTGGTGGTTGTTTGATTGGTTTGTTGTCCAGAAGGGTGAGTGTTGCATGAGGTCCAAATATTTCGAAACTGAACTTATTGCGGATTGTATTGTGAAAATTTATGTCAGGAGATTGTATTATAGTTCCATTTCTAGTTGGGATAATTCTGGTGATGGAGTCTCGTGAAACATACTTGAGAAGTTTCTGAAGAAGTTGTTTTGGAGCCTGCAGTTGAGTATTATAAAGTTTGTCAGAAGGAAGGAATTCGTTATTGAAGAAGTGACTGAAGATTGATAATTGGCTTTTTCATAGTCAAAAGCTGTCATGTGAATATCTGAATCAAAATCGAATTCTTCACGATGCGATTTTTTGTTAGGAGGCGATTTTGAACTGTCTTGCATAGGTGAAACTGAGCAAGATCGTGAACTGGTATAGGATGGACATTCAGTGTGACGTTTTTGCTTTGGAACGGTTCCTACTGAAGTTAATTTTGCAGCTGGAGATGATTTTGAGGATTGACGTTGGACGGTTGGTGGAAGTTGATGCTTGCCAGATGTTTTCTCATTGCCAGGCATGATAGAAGGAATGAAATAGTATTGGAGAATGAAAATGTAGACGAAGAATGATGATGATAAAATAAGCAGTCTTAGTACAATGACTGCCTTTCAAAATTAACTTGTACCCTCCGACACTGAGTAGATGCCGTCAATCCTAAAGTGGCAGTGCACGCACTTATCTCAGTCGTGCGTATGCAACACAACGTCCTCGCAAGTAACGCTGACCAACCACAGTTAGGCTAGGTTAAGTTATCTGGTAATTCTGCTCAGGTTTTTTTTATTTTTTTTTAATATAGTCATGGTGAAGCCATGACTATGCCCATTTAAAGGGTTACGCCCTTTTTCTGGGATGTGGTTTTGCTGGATTGTGGGGATTGGTGGATTGGTGCTGGTCAAGGAGGTTTAGCTGAAACACTTTATTAGTAATTCATTAAATAAAACATCGGGACATTACGATTTTGTGTCGTAATCATTAATTGGGGAGGTGAATCTGATCATGATATTATGCAGTGATTACACGCCACAACCACAACAGTTATATTGTTAAGCTAGACGAATGCATGTTATCTTCTGTCCCCGGGGTGGTTCGGGCACTAATGTGAGACGAGATGAACCCTGTTAGTAATTGATGGATTACTGTGCAACGGATGGAATGATAAAATCTGGTGGTTGTGGGGCTGAGAACGGAGTCAGGTGACGAGTTTCTGGGTGGTTGTTGGGAAGTACGGTGAGATAGATGCTGATGATAAGTGATAAGGGATTGGTGATGAGAGGAGGATGGTGGAAAGTATATGTAGCATCGTGATGGATAGTATCAAGCAGTAGAGGATGGAAGGTTTCATATCGTTTTGTGATATAGCGTTGTCGTAATGATTCTATATGGAATAGTATATGTGGGATGGTAATACGGGCATATAGGTCTGCAGTAGGGCTAGGTAATTTAATTCTATGGGCAATGCGGAAGGCGTGGCGTTCGAGAATTTTTAGTTTATTGTAGAATTTTCGTGAGGCGGATATCCATGCAACATGGCCGTAGGTAAGGACAGGACGTAGAAATGCTTTGTACGTGTTGAGAATGACGATAGGTTTCGGTCCCCATGATGTGCCAGTGAGACGTTTGAGAAGATTGAGGCGATTGTAGGCTTTGTTTATGATATCCTTGAGGGGGGGGGGGGTTCCATGTGAGATGATGATCATATGTTATGCCAAGGTATTTTACTGTTTTAAAGAGTTTAATACGAGTTTGATTTAGGCTGAGATTTAGATGAGTGGGATTACGTCGGACTTTGGAACGATGTTTGGGTGGGAGGAAGATGATGGCTTGAGTTTTGCTAGCGTTTATGGTGAGGTACCAGGTGTTACACCATTTGCTGAAAACATCGATCGCAGGTTGTAAAGTTTTGTTTATTTGTTGTATGGTTTTCGCTGTGGCAAGAAATGCGGTGTCGTCGGCATATTGATATAGATGAATGTTTGATGGCAATGACGGTAGGTCGGAACTGAAGAGGATGTATAGTAGTGGTGAGAGAGCTGATCCTTGGGGTACACCGGTGTTAAGAAATATTGGATATGATCTGATGTTGTTAATGGTGATATATGCGAGACGGTTGGTGAGAAAATTATAGATGTAGCGAACATAAGCAATAGGCAGTCGAAAGTTGAGTAATTTGCATATTAGTCCCTGGTGCCATACCTTGTCAAATGCTTTTTCTAAATCAAAGAGCACTAAACATGAGGGGTTGTAGGTGTTATATTGGTTTGTTATATGGTTGGTAAGCCGGAGGAGTTGGTCCTGGAGACTATAGCCTGGGCGGAATCCTGCTTGGTGGTCGGGAAGAAGATGGTGGTCATGAAGATGTTGGTGAAGTCGTTTGACTAGGATGCGTTCTAGGATCTTTCCGAGAGTAGGGGTTAGTTGGATCGGGCGGTATGAGGAAACTGAGTCCGGAGGTTTGTTAGGTTTTAAGAACATGAGGGTTTTCGAAGTTTTCCAGTTGGCTGGGATGAATCCGGTTCGTAGGACGAAGTTCAATGCTGTGGCAAGGAGCTGTAGTAGGCGATATGGTCCTTCTTTGATATGCTTGTAGGTGATACCATCCATACCAGGAGCAGTATTTTTCTTGTTGGCTGTAGTGGTGATATCTTCAACTGTAATCGGTACTGTGAGTTGTTTATTCTCATTGATCTCATGGTTGGCATGAGGCTGAAGTTCTGGTGCGTCCAAGTTGACACGACGAATAGGATGGTTCCTGGCTGAGATGGTAAGCGGCGGCGTAAAGATTTCCTGGAGATGAGCTGCAAAGGCATCTGCTTTGTCCTTGTCAGATTGTAGAGGCTGGTCATTCTGTATCAGTGGATATGTTGCGGCAGTGCGTTGTCCAGTTAGAATGTTGAACCTTTTCCAAAATTTTGTTGGATGGGCAGTATCGTTGAGTTGATTACAAGTCTTAACCCATTGACGGAGTTTGTATGCATTTAGATAGTTACGTACGGTGCGCTGAAGTTGACGATGTAATTGAAGAGAAACTGGATTGCGGGTTCGAATGTAATCACGAAAAAATTGACGGGAGCGACGTATTAAGGTAAGGTATTGTGGAGGGATTTTGGGTCGGTGTGGTGTGGAAGTGGTAGTAGGTATGTATAATTCTGATGCTGATTGAATAGTTTCGCTGATGGTGTCCATGGTTTTGTAGAGCTCTGCTTCTGTAGTGGGTGCAGCGGTAGTTCGTAGATGTTCATCGATGTAGTTGCGATAGTCATTCCACTTGGCGAGATCGTATCGGATGGTTTGTCTTGGGGGTGAAGGGTTAGGTTGGGGTTGAGGACGGCGTTGGAGAGTCAGTTTTATAGGTACATGGTCACTGCCTATAGTATCCAGGACTTGGATTTGACTGCGGTTTGGTAGGTTAGGAGACAGAATAACTATATCTGGAGTTGTTTGGGAGATAGGACGAGTAGGTTTGGGTAGTGGTTGTATGAGACCATTGGTTGAAGTGTTAATAAAGTTTGTGAATTGTGCTCGTTGACGATCGGATCGGCTATGGATATTTATATCAGCCATGATGATATAGGTTTTGAAGTTATCAGAGATGTACTGAAAGAACGGAAGCGGTATTGGGTGGCCTGGGCGTACATAAATAGTAACGAGAGTGATGTAGAGATTTTGAAAATAAACTGTAGCGATCAGATGTTCAGGAAGGTTCATAGGAGGTGCCGGATGAAGGCGATGTGGGGTGGTAGGTTTGTAGCCTATGGCTACTCCTCCGTTAGCTCTGAGTGCCGGTGTGGTATTTTCACGTCGGATGAGGTGATAGCCACGGATTTTGCAAGGTGATGTGGCACTGAGATGAGTTTCATTGAGGAGAAATGCGTGTGCTTTTTCTTCGAGTAGAAGTGCTTCAAAAAGCGGCTTGTGTGTTGTAAGTGAACTGATGTTTACAAATAGTATGACCAAATCCATAATTAAATGTATGATGAGTTGGTTGGTATGATTAGTTAACAGGTTTTGGTGGAACAGTAACGAAATGTACATACGGACCAGAATATGTTGCATGAAATTTCACCTGAAATACTTGGTTTGCGGCAGTTTGAACTTGTTCGAGAATATGAGGTCTATGAGCAGGTTGGATGTTTTGTAACGTTAATGTGATGAATGATAGTAGCTGTTCGATGGTAATTGGTTGAGATAAAATTGGATGTTTTTCGATGTTGATTTCAGGTTCGGTAGTTTGTTCTGAGACTCTGAGAGGTACTATGAGGTCAGGTTTGGCTGGTTCAGGAGGAGGTCTAGCTTTGCACTGATAACTGTAGGTCCAATGTGATTGGTTACAAGTAGAGCATTTAGGAGGTAGCTGAAGGTTTGAACACTGACGGGTTGGGTGATTACCTGAACAGAAACCACATTTAGGTTGATTGGTGCATTGATGTGTAGGGTGAGAATTGTAGCTTTGACACTTTTCGCAACGAATAGGCATGGGTGGTGGAGTGCGTGATGGTTCGACCCTATGGTGTTTACGATAGATGAATGCTCCCAAGGTAAGTAAATCGTTAATGGTTTCCTGCGAAGTAGTTAGAACACGTACTAGATATGTGGGACCGGCATTGCATTTGATGCGAATAATGCGTGTGAATTCGTATGCTTCTTGGCGCAGTTCGTCAGTGATTTCCTCTTCAGTCCAGGTAGGGTCGACACCTCGTATCACTACGGAGAGCATCGGAGGTTTTCGTGGAGGTGGATCTTGTTTCGTGCGTTGTGAAGTTAGATTTATCATGGTGGCTGATTTACCAAAGATTTCCATGCTGTGTTTGTCTCGAATGTATGTTGCAAGGTTTGGATCTGGTGATTTAATTATCATACTGTTCCGTGTGGGAATGATTTGAGCTATGGTCTTACGAGGTACATATTTGCAAAACTGAGTAAGAATTTGTTTCGAGATCTGAAATTTAGTATCGTACTTGCTTAACAGAAATGAATATGCATTTTCCTGAGAGATTGAGGCTGAGTCTTCTATAGTCATTTGATCAGATTCGTTGTCACTAGCGTTCGTTTGGACGTGTTGTTTCTTAGTTGGGGGTGAGTTACTTCGTTTCCTATCTATGGGTGTGACCGGAGTACGAGACCGAGAACGAGATGGTGCTGTATTGTCTTGCCGTGATTTTCTGCCAGTAAATGTTCGCCATGAGCCGGGTGTTGGAACCGTTTGGGGAAGTCCTGGGTGTTTTCCGTCCGCCATATTATCAATCAGTCCTGGGGCCGAAGCCCGTGAAAGAAGGAGAGAGAAAAAGATGAAAACGAGAATCAAAATGGCTGATGAAATGATCAGTCTTTGTGCAATGACTGCTGTCTCCAGCTAACTTCACCCTCCGACAATGAAAATTGCCGTCGATCCTATTGAGATCGTACGCGCAGTGTTCTCGCTTGTGCGTATTGCTTCACAAGGTCCTCGATACTGCACTAACAACTCCCAGTTACGCTAGGTTTAGTTATGTGCTCAGGGTCCTCGTTAGTGCATCACTAACAGTTCACTTCCTTAACTTTCAGTGTCCGGTGGACTTCAACTGACAATAACTCTCTCATATTTATTCATTTGGAATAGTGATCTCTCTGTTAGTTGACATGGATTACCGTTCCGTTCTTTTATAATATCATTTTCTATAAATCTTTCCCATAAATGATACAGTGATATGACTTCCGGCCTGTATTCAGCAACATTATCTAGTGGGCAACAGAAGTACTACACTTCTGTACTTGTCAACTTTCCTTTCCATGCATGCATATAATGAGCTGAAATATGGTTTTACTCTTGAAAACTACAGTTTTTCTGCAATAACTAAATATATTGCTTCTTAAATAAATAAATATATTTTCATATACATAAAAATATTATGAACTTATAGGTTTTCTTTTTTTCTGAGGCGACATGGGCTATCCGTTATATCTGGTCCATTCCTTTTAGAAAACATTTACGAAGGAAACACATTTAAATTCGTTTGTTTGTTAATGAAGGTATAAGGCGGATTCAAATTGTTCAAACACAATGAGTTTTCAAAACTAGAGTCGTGCTCAGAACAAGCGTACAGCAGACCATTCCTGAGACAGTGACGCCGCATGTTGTTGTAATTGTGAAATACTGTTCGAAGCGTTTAGGTTGCATTGGACACTTGTAGTGTGATGACATGCCAAATTTGGTTTAAATTATGTTATGCGGGGTCGCTATGATTGTGGGTGGCAGCAGAGGCGGACTGGGAGTACAAGGGCCCACCCGGAGAATGATGTTTAAGGACCTAGATGAATACCGAGTTGGTCTGGAGTCTGGCCTGCCCTTTTAGGAATGAACCCTTAGCTGGAGACTTGGATAGCTAACCCCCCCCCTAAACACACACACGAAATGTAAAGTTGTGTATGCGTATCTATAGCCAAGTATTATTTCGCTTTCTTCATTTTCTAGAGTCTGAAAATCTTTGCAATGAAGCATGGAGAATATGGCATTAACATGCTTTGGGGCCGATTTCTTGGGCTTCGGGCCCCGGGCCAGATTTACGACATCACCGGTGTGCTCAGGGGAAACCGACCCTTTCCAATGCAACCACCCACGTCCAAAAACTTCATGCTTCATTGGTAAATAGAAGGGACCCGACCATATACTTTCGGGGCCCGATATCTGGGGACATCAGGCCCCGGGCTCGATTTGTGACATCACCGCTGCGCTCAGGGGACCACGACCTTTCCAATGCCACCTCCCACGTCCAAGAACTACATATTTCATTGGTGAATAGAAGGGACCCAAGCTCGAAACTTCGGGGTCCGATTTCTGGGGCTTTCGGCCCGTTTTCTGACATCACCGATGTGCTCAGGGGACCATTATTTATCACCACCACTCGCGTCCAACAACTCCATGTCTAACACGGTTTCCATACAGTAGGAGAATCCGCTCCATGCTCTTTATATGTTATCGATTGCACATCACATTATTGAATACATAAATTATGGACGAAATTACATTTTCGAGTTAATAACTTACATGTATTTTTGATACTTTTTTTTATTGTCTTATTGATTTTTCAACAAACAAAGCTACGGGTTGGGCAGGGGTCCCCTTTTCCTAGTGCCCCCCCCCCCCCCCCGCTAGCCCTGCGGGCCCGTTAGTTACGCCACTGGTTACTATGAACGAGAACGGAGTTTTGAATTAGTTATAACTAATCGAGCAATATCTTAAGTGATTTTGCAGAGGGTAGGGCCCACCCGGAAATTTCCTGGCCCAGTCCGCCTCTGGGTGGCAGATACTAAGAGGCGCATTTCACCGGTGAGTCGGTATAGGAAATCATAACGAAAGTAACGTCAGCCGTGGGAGTGAATTATTTTGCATCGCGTAGAAGGAAAAATGCCTTACCTGACCACTTAGCCGCTTGGTCTCGTTTGACAATAAATCAGAGCGAATAGAAATATTAAGTGTGATTACTCCGATCTGTTTATATGATATAAGGAGTTCACGATCCAGCCGCTGGAGAGCGCAAGAATCGTAAAGATAAAATTATTTTTGGGGGCGGTAACAGCACTATGGCTTACGTGCGTCCCGATACAGGGAAGCCCCTTATCTTTTCGCAAGAATCGTAATGGGCGGTTAAACACGCTTGGTTTCTATTGTTCGTTTATGGTAGTTTATGTGTGTGAAGCGTTTTGTTTACTGGTGTGTATTTAATAACTAATATTTTGCAGAAACTTCAATCAGACAAATTTAAATATTTAATCGTGTAGAAGTTAGGCAATCGTTAAGTTCAAATAAAACAGTAATCAGTCCTATTGGTGCCCTAATGTTAGACTTGAATTTTTATTCATGGCCTTAGGCATCTAAGGCTCAGGCCGGGACAGCGGAAGGGAAAAGATTCGGGAAGGTACGGCCAGGGCCTATGTATCTGCTATCACAGTATTTGCCTCGTGTGACTGAGGAAACCCCCTGGAGACCGCTAAGCTGGGATCGAACTCACGACCTCCCGAATGCTATGTCAACGCTCTACCACTGACCTACGGCAGAGATGTAGTTGTACATACAGTAACATAAAAAAATTAGCACTGGTTTCTTTTCTTTTACTTATTTAAATATGTTTATGACCTTTTGGCATCTTTGACCAGAGTACCATCCCGGCATTCTTCTCGTGAAATGAAATTAAGGAAAAACTTCAGTCGCTATGATCGACTTGCAAGGTTTCGAATCCACGTACTTACCCACTGTCGATCCGAAGTTCACTACGTTAGAGCCTGGACCAATTAGAGCTGGGTTAGTGATTATTGTGCGACAGTTTATACATTGTGATGGTTCTTATGCACTTACGTTTTATGCTTAAATTCAAACAGGAGGTGGAAATTGCCAGAGGGAGAATAGGTTAGGTGTTATGAGAATATATTTCGTTCAAAATAATTACCTAAATATAAGTTTTATATCTACATACCTCAGCTATAAGACCGGATTAAGACCATTGTGGGCCCTGGAGCGGGAAAAAACACGGAGCTCCATTCAAAGAAAATACATGGAGCCCCACTCGCTTCAGTATGAGTCATTGGATCATAGTACAGGCACAACAGAGTAGGCTTTTGTAAGCAAGCAACTTAGAAACAAATTCAAATTACTCTGAATTTTTATTAGTGTATTATAAGTACGCATAATTTAGGGAGCTCATCATAAAAAAATGTTACTTTATCTTTATGATGGGGGCACTTTCTCAACATTTTCAAAAGGTCTCTAAATTATATAGGAGTGAGTCATGTTATTTTTTAAAACTTTTATGGTGAATTTTTTTTAGTAATTTTTAAAAAAGTCTTTGGGGTCCTCTTGGTCGCGAGGTCCTGGACCCATCGCTCCAACTGCTCCGCCCTTAATACGGGTCTGGTCCTCCATCATTACCTAGAGAGAAAACGAAACGGGTCTTAATTCACCGCCCAATTCTACAAAAGCGCCGCGCGGCGGTAATTCCATGCAAGGCATGTAAGTAAGCACACTATTTAATTCTATATTCGCTCTGATTAAATGCCCGTTAAACGTGTATGAAATGTGTAAATGAAAAAGCGAGAGCAAGCACTTATTTAAAAAGTCTATGATCGCTAACTATTGACTAGCATTAATAGACGTTAAAAATGAAAAAAAAAAGAAGGAAGAAGCCTTTAGTAATACGTAGTAATAAAAAAATAATGTTGTTTTAAAAAGAAACGTGACATGGGCTGTTATCGAATCCCGATCTCCCAGCCAGCGACCCAACGCAGTACTGCCTACGCTACATAGACAGGTGACAGCCAACCCTTTCAAAGGATTCATTATCGTTCATCACGTGCTTGAGTAGATTACTGATAGATGTCAGTGCAGTAACATGACGCTACTTCCATTATGTACCAAGCCTTTTCCTACATTTGAGGCTGGTGAACCTTGGGAGAAGAGTTCATTTCATATCATGGATATGAGTGAGCACAGCTTAGATTTGCTACTGAAGCTAGAAGGGTATAGCATAAAGCAAGGGGTTATCAAACTTTTATACTGGCGTACCACTAAACCTCTACCATACTTCCACTGTACCACCAAGTAATATTACGAAATTTTTGATGCTAATATTTGAATTGTATTTTTATACTGATGAGGAACATTTAGTAAGTTGTTTATTTTGTAGTCAGTAGGCTTCAGGATAGAACGTCAGTGCCGACCATCCTGAATGAGATTTTCCCTGATTTCCCTCGGTTAGACCAGGCAAATGTTAGGATGGTACCTTAATAATACAATGAAACAGAAACATAAGAAAGTAAAGGTTAACAATAAATATAACGTTTATTTATTTCGGTTAAATAGCGTAGTTCTGTTGTCAATAAAAGTAATATTATGCATTAATATTTACCACAGTACGCTCATAAAAAATGAACACTTACCCTGGCTGCGAATTCGGCTCACTTTTGAAATCTAAGGATATTAAATATCTTAGGATTAATATGTTTCATAAACTTTATGGTGTATCACCTAACAATTTTTCGTGTACCACCTGAGATTTGCGTACCACAGTTTGAAACCTCCTGGCACAAAGCAACTTGGATTTGTGTACGGTGTGTTGATGGCTAGTAAATCAATAGTAGCATATATTTTTTCTGTGCATAATGTTCTTCCGCCTGATATTACCTTTATCGAGATGTGTGAATAGTGGAAGTTTCTTAAAGACGTGCGCGGAGTAATCTATAATGGCCGCTCGCATTGCGTAGATGCAAGTCGATTGTTAAATAGGAAGGAATTATTCACGTCAATGAAATCGATGCAACGAATCTACAACATAGATACGGAGGTGAACCACAGCGTAATTGAATCATCAGACGGCAAAAACAGTGGTAAGTTAGTGTGACGAAAGTGCACCCGTCTGCGGAAGTAGTGCCTAAAATAGATTAATTCCTGTTGTATTGCTTAAGTATTGAGAATTATTGATTAAAAAGGGTTGTGTTGATTGACGGGAAAATACAAATATTGTAGTAAAAACTATTAAGTGCACCTTTGCTTTTTTGGTATTCAATAACTTTGTTTCGTTATGCTTCACCTAATGTTTATTACTCAATAAGCGTCAACGAAAAGGGCAGTTTCACAATCGCTATTTGTTACCCCTTAGGGGACTGCATTTCTTCTATTCCAGCTTGTTGATAATTGAAGAGTATGCAAATTCTGGTGCACGAACGTAGTGCGCGTTGTGAACCTTACGTATTTTCAAATGCAACATTGAAACAGGGTCTGTAGTGACATCTATTATCTAAAATTAAGATTATCATTAGTTTTGCAAATATAAATGTTATGTAAACGTATTGTTATGTTATGTTTGTTCTGTTATGGTATAAGAATGTTGAAAAATGTAAGTGAAATATATTTAAAAAGAGAGAAAACTAGAAGAGCGTGACAACAAACAATTGTTTGAAAGACAAAACCGGTTCAGAACCAGTGGTCAGAAAATAAAAAGAATACATACTTTAATCGTTGAAAGATGATTTAAAAACTAAAATAAATATTATAGTGGTTTGCGCAAAGTAAAATCTCAAACTTTAAATTTTGTTTAGAGATAAAGAATTGAAATTATCATGTTTTAGCAAAAATAAATATTTTCAGTGAGCTTCTTACTTGGCCCAGTCGATAGCTCGCTGAACTCCAGTGCGATCGATCCCCGATTCAATTGCCTGCGGAATCTGAAAATATCGGTGATGACCCAGCATCGTGAGGACAACACGGGAGCTACTTGAATAAACGAAGTAGCGGACTGTGGTCTCGAAAGTCAGACACACAGCTACGAAGAGGCGTTACGCTGATCTACTAATCAACTGGATTTGTGTGTGTGTGTGTGTGTTCTAACTGATTTCTGATTTCATGTAAACGATCTTCGCCTTGATTTATGTTAACCATTATGAATGTGATAACGCTACAAATGCAGGTTCTTCTAGAAGAATTAACTTCAGACATTTCAAGCCTTCAACCTTTCTGGACGGCGATTATGTCATTTGGCATTATCATCTTCGAATTTTTATTTAAAATTTCCTATCGCTGATAATATTCACTCATAACAATGTACAATTTATTGCTACAATCTTTCAATACGGCATTTTTGTTCTATATGCACTTCAGAACATTGTCGTATGGGTTCAGGGCCTAAAATTGAGTGGAGTACTCCACACTTTGTGGAACTGTAGGAAAGGAGTGTGGAACTATAATTCTTAAAGTGTGGAGTGGTATTAATGTGAGTACCTTACTTTTCTCGGATTATGCATTTAAACGCGTTTAGTGTGTCAAACTAAGTCTTACTGATTCAATACATTCATTATACAATGGGTTACTCAATTCCATATAACTGCCAGTATATGATATTAAGCCAGAGTTAATACGTATAGGTGTCTCCTAGATGGCAGGGAAAACCATTACCAATTTTGAGGTGAAGGAACTTTTTAACTATATTTAGTTTTCAAACGTTTTCGGTTGCATTCATTTAGTTTTAAAATATGCAGCTAACTGCACGTTTATCTGTTGTTTCAATAGGACATTACACTTTTCCGATATAATGAAATGTGTTGTTTCGTAGATAAAAATTACACGATCCTTTGAATCCGTTATAGAAATATGTACTACTAGAGATAACATACATCAATAACCGCCAAAAATTTAGCCGAAGCACCGTAGACTCTCAACAACCAATCATAACCCAGGAAATATTATCCTGGGAAATATATCCCATTAAATATTTTAGCCCAACCCCTGCTGTTATGAAATGGCTGGCCAGAAAGGAAAGGCGTTTTGAAGTTGGTAGGAAGTCAATGGAACAGCCCTGGTATAACGGTGTATTTGCCTCGGCAGAAAACAGACTGAGACAGCGTGATGATCACAGAAAAATGACAGTGAAATTCTTATGTAAGAAAAAGTGACTTTTTTTCCAGTGTGACTATTTTTCTTACCCGTTTTTTTATCTGTATTTTATGGTTTAATACAATACAATTAAATATGTATCCTAATGTGCCTTTAATTTTGTTTGCTCTGAATGCCAAAATTTTCCTACATAATAATAATAATATTTTTTTGGTCGCAGGTAAACATGATGTACTGGACAGAACACTGATTATATGTCAAAACAAATGCTGACTAAACTAGTCTTTCTATACTATATAAAAATTTTATCAGTGTGGAGCTGTGATTTCGTTGAATTTTAGGCCCTGTATGGGTTAGAGGTTAAATTACTTCAAACTTAAACACTATAATTGTTTTTGAACAGTGATGGCTGGCCCTCAGCCACTAATCGAAATTTAAATGATCTCAAAACTTTGTGGTCACACTAAATTTACACCATAAACGAATTTTACCTTTGTAAGGTGTATATTACACAAGGTTTATATTTTCTTATGTAACGAGCCAGCTGCATAATAAAATCTCATTGACAAACAAACACAAGCCCAAAACCGGATTCAAGGGACTTGAAATTTTGCCATGATTTCTTTTCTTTATTTTATAGCATTAAAGAACCGCAGCTTTTGTATCTGTTTGTGAAATCAATAAACCAACGAAACGAACTCTGGCCTATCGCCTGAAAAAGGGAAAACCCTTGTGGTAACCCTCCCTTTTGACAAAAGTTCCCTGGCAGCTAATCTAGCGACCTTAAACCATTACAACAGGGAACGAAGAGATAAAACCTCCTCGACGAAGAAGCTGAGAACATCGCCATTCCTTGTTCACTTTTACAAGTAGTGGTAACCAAGCTAAGTCATCGACAGTCCCAGGTAATTTGTTGCCCTACTCATTTGTCTTGTCATCCTCTCCCCTTTCTCTCACCACTCCACTTGACTGTCCCTTCCTTTCCTTACTTTTTTTTATCTTCTTCCAGTCCACCCTCTTATGAACTGCGCACACCATCAACTTCTTCCTGTTCCATCTTTTCTTCCCTTTTCCACACTCTCACGGTCTTTTTACCTTCATGGAACTAAAATCAACGTTCCGATTCCTCACTCTTTCCGAGAACCTGGTTTCGAATATACCGGTTCTTTGACCGAAAAGGTGTTTTAGTTTGCGAGTGTTTTGCTTCGTTTCACAGAGCGAATGTATTCTTGCATTAATGTGCTCAATCTTTTCAATTCCAAAATTTCTTTCTGTGATTTTGGTGTTCTGACTGCTGAATTAACCCAACTTTATTTATCAAACTCAATTTTATTCTGCTTCCGTCTCATCCAAACTTTTGATAAGCCATGATAAATGAAGCAAAAAAAATCATAACCTACTCGCCTCGAGCCTTTCTAGATGAAAAAAAAATAACTTAGTGAATTACAACAAATAACGCATAAAGCCTCATAAAGTACAGTAATATAGTAAACGTAACACTCGTAGGGGTTCTTTTAAACTTTTTCGATACTTTTGGACATATTTTTCTGAAGGATGCAAAAGATAATTCCTGATACGTGAAACACTTATTATCCTTACTGTTAGGTAGTTTAACTGAGTAATATGAATGATATGTATTTTAGTATGACAATGGATATGATTGTTTTTTGTTTAACAACAATGCTTGGAGTTGATATGGCAATTACTTTAGAGCTCGATTTGGTGCTTATAATGACTCAAGCGAACAAGTGTAATATTTTTTCTTTTTTCTGAAGAAGATTTGACAACACAATTGGTCTTTGGTATAAATGATAATTGTCTCCGGAAACGATTATTACCGACTGACGAATACACATACGAAAAGGCTACAGAACTAGTAATTCAACATGAATTGGTGGATCCAGATAGCAAAATTTTATTGAAAGAAACAAATCATTCTCGAATGCGTTCAATGCAAGTGGACTGGATAAAGGAAAACACTTTTATAAAAAAAAAAACGCCAAATCTGATTCCATTATTTACGCGTGCAAGTTTTGCTCATACAATCATAGGAGAAGAAATTGTCCAGTTCACGAAGAAAATGTACTTATTGTGGTAGGAAGGGTCATTCTCAACTGTGGTGTTTGGAAAGAAAGCGTGAATTAAAGGTAAGACTACAAAGTTCCCATAGTCAGGATAAGGAGATCATAGCTTCCGAAGAAGAAAAATATAGCAACATGATTTCGAAGATACAATCTACTGAAGATGCTTGGGATACTTTATTGATAAATACAATATACGATTTTAACAATGTTCGTGAATCGACGGCTTTGGTGGTGTAAGTAACGGTACATGGGCAGTCACTAGCCTTAATGGTTGATACCGGTGCCTGTTACAGTATCATTGATAAGAAAACGATAAAAAGATTACAATTAGAGCATCAAATAGAGGATTTGGAGATGAAATTACGTAAACTGACTGTTAATAGGATGAATTGTTAATAGAAGGTAGTATTTTCATGACAACAGTGTATCTACAAAGAGCCTTTAAGGTCAAAATGGATTATTTCTTCCAAAGAATTACAGATACCGATCTTGGGCCGTTCTGGCATGGATGTAGCCTACTATTCGGAGGTTGGAGGCGGAGAAGAGCAAATATATGGTGCACGCAGAAGGACAATTACATATGTGGAAGAGCCGCACAGAGCAAATAACAGCGCAGAAAGACTGAATAGATGTATACACCGTGGGAGAAAACAGTTGATTTAGCGGAGAAGCTTCAGCGCACTCTATCCGGATTGGAAGAAAATCTAGAGAAGCTTCATGATTTCGTATATACAGACTTAGTTACCAGAAATAATCAGATGATAGAGAAAAGCCCCGAGCGGGAGGTTCGGCAACAGAGTACCAAGTCTGAAGGTGGGAACAATAAGATGAAAAAAATTGATAAGAGTCTAGGGGTTAACCACACAATTGAGAATTTTGTAAGAAGTATAGGATATGAGAAGTTCCTGCAGCATTTACGTATGATAGCTCGGTAACCGATTTGGCAATATTGGTTGGAGAAAGGATTACTTAAGAAGGTGAAGAGAGACATAAGATTACTCATGGATGATCAAATGCTTTTGAATTAGAAGATGATCTTGGGTTACCAAGAGGAGGGGGTGATTGTTATGTAGTTTAACTGAGTAGTATGAATGCCTAAGTATTTTAGTATGGCAATGGATACGATTGTTTATGTTTAACAAGAATGCTTGGAGTTGATATGGCAATTACTTTGGATATCAATTTGGTTCTTATACTGACTGCATACTAGATTTACTTTATGACGACTTATATGAATACTAATAAAGATTAAGGAATACGACCATTGGATATTATTACTATAAAATAATTTTTTATATTATTACTTACAGGGAGTTCAAAGCTATGGCTGCTTGATGCTGAGTTTCTGTATGAAGAAACTTGGCGGCACCACTGCTTGGCTTTATAACAACTTGCTGTATAACAAACTGGAAAGGTATTGTTGCTCTTTTTTTTGTAAATGTGTAAATTATCAAATCACTTTCAATTCGCGAATACAGGTACTAACTTGTTTTTCACTAGCTGTATCTAACTTCCCGTCATATAATCGGGATGAAAAGTAAAAAAATATAAAGGAGCCGAAAAAGGTAGATAGCGGAAAGGATTATTATTCTAATTTTTCTGTTAATTTAATTATTTAATATTATTGAGTCCATTATAAGCTTTACCATATAACCGTACTGCTGGTTAAATGATCAGTTATGATCAATGATGATGTAATGGTGAATGGTAGTGAGGTACGAGTACACGTCGGACGAATGCATGATTCCTGGGTGCAATTCTGAGCATGATGAAAGTCAAATGATGAGGACCCTGTTATTGTATTTATGGTCGCTGTGCATTTGATGAGGGTGCGTGTTCACTGTGCCTTTGATCAAGGTGCAGAGCATGGTGTTGTGGCAGGTGAACTATATGTAGTGATAAGTAAAACTTCTGGATGAATTTGTAAGAGTGTAGTTTAGTGAGAGCCTGGTGGAACGACGTGTCTGTGCGTAGAGTTGGTGATCGTGTGTAAGGAGTATGTCGTAGAACTGTGTATGTTTGAATCAAAGCTTTTGGATATGCAACTTGTAAGTAGTGTTTTTAAATGTAGGATTGAATGTGAAAATGTAAGTCATTCATATTCTTGTTGGGATAGGTAATGTTACTTGGTATGCGACTCGTACATTCGTGTTATTCCAGTACTTGTTATTGGTGATGTAGGCCTATATAAGGAGAGGCAATGGTCCAGGTCATGAAGTAGTAACTTAGGACGAGCCATAAAAAGAGTTTCTATGTGTTGATTACGGTAGCAAATTTTACTGGTGCGCGATCGCTACCCATTAGATGTAAGACGTCTAGAGAGCAGTGTGGTGCAAAGTTTGTTGAGGTGAAGACAATATCGGACTTGGTGTTGGATATTAGTCTGGTATGTTGAGTTAGTCTATAACGAATTTGAAATTTATGACCTTTAGGCATCTGAGGTCATTTCGGGATACCCCTGGAGAGGATGTTGGAAAGTAGTCAGTCAGGGCCTCGTTAGTAGGTACTATCCCGGCATTTGCCTAGTCTGACTGAGGAAAAGCTTCACTTGATGTAAATAAAGTTTGAAGACTTGAAGCGAATTAAACTAATTCTGAATAAAAATAAAAAAATACATGGACCTACACTAGTAATGTCACCAAATTAAAGATGGTCGAAGTTGCTCACTACATATGTGGAGTATGTTTCTCTATGCCTGCTTCCATTGAGCTACTAAAAGAAATAATATTTTAAAATTGAGAAAGCTAAGCAACTGAGAAGGACCTGGCAGTTTTAGAGTAGTCGCATTGAAAAACAAATAAATAAAATGAGCTTACTGAGATGAAATCTGAAGTCTCTTTTCCTCTACCTGTTTTTGTTAAGGTGCTAATCCGTGTTACAGACTCATGAAACAAAATTAAACGATGACCGAAGAATAGGGTTTCCGCCAGGATTTTCAGTTTGGATGGGTGTAAAGTCAAAATTAGGAGGATGTAAGTGAAGTTTTATACGGTTTCTATCGATTTTTCACAGCAAAGATTTTTAAGTTGTGGGGGGGGGGGGCGTTGTCGAGACTTTGGGGGGTAAAAACTTTAGTAGCTTAGTAGGTAGAACCTTTTCTTTATAATCAGAAGATCCTGCGAACGATCCCAACGTCCGCCTGTCCTGACTAAGGTTTATCCAAGGTTTTTCCTCAGTCATTCCAGGCAAATATCGGGATGATACCTTCTGACAGCCTTGGACGACTACCTTCCACCATCCTCTCCACCACTCTGTCTCGGTCTAAACCTCAGATCCCTAAAGGCCACAAATAAATTCGTCAATTCAATTTAAGAGTAGTCATCAATAACAGATTCCGAAAGTTAATTTAACATAGTCATTAGTTTTAAGAAAAGGCCATAGGTTAAACAAAGGTTCTGTTGAATCACGTAACTGGCTTCTGCATAGGAAGAACTTAAATTTTGTCCAATGTCCAATTCTCTCTCTCTCCGTAATCAACAGTTCCTTTTTCATTGCTGGAACGATTCCAAAAATCACGGTTCCGGAATCTTTTTTGGTTTTTCCTTTAAGTTGACAGATAAAAGCAGTAACACCCTCCCTACACTGTTAACGACATTCCACTGCAACACCGTATACTATTACTACTATTATAATCCGTCTTCGAAGCAAGAAATAGGGGGAGAGAGACACCACCACCCCCTTACGAGCACGTCATCTAAAGATAAGATCACCAGATTTTAGTAGTAACACACTGGGATAACCACCCCTTAGAAAATGATATATGATGGTGTGTTAATTTCGGTAAATATAGATTTTTCATTAGTCTTGAGGAGGTGTTATGTTTTGTTTCGTTTTGCAGAACGAGTGACTCCATATCGTAGGGAAAAGGTAATATGGTTAACGATTAGCCACTATTTACCAACTGAATAATACGAGAATGAAGTTTAACATCCGTTGAAGGGAGTATTATTTATAAATTATTATTCTAAGGTAGAAAATGTCGTGTTGTAAATTGTAAGCAATTTTTCTGATTTGACTTCTGAAAGGGAGAAATAAAAATTATGACACAAGTTTCGTGCATTATATAGAATGAACTAAGAAAAAATATTGCTTTTAAGATTTAGATGGCTTTGATATGCTTCCCCTTTGAAAGGGAAGTAACAGTCAATGTGGTGGTGTTCTTAAACATTCTAGTCTTCTTCTTCTCGAACAAACGAAATACAAGGATTATGGTCTCAATAAACAATATAATAAAGAATATTTGGTGGTGTAAAATTGGTGGTTGTATAACGAGAAGAAATTAAAAAATTGTGGTGTGATATCTTGTTTAGTTACATTGTCGTCAACAGATGGGGACCTTCCATAAGATTGAAATGTCGACTTATTATAATTGAACACAACAAAAATGAGTTAGGAATCTTATCTTCACCAAAATCATTAATTTTTGTTTTCTAGCAAGATTTCAATAAAGTTTATTGAAAAACTCAATGCTCGATTACAGTTTTCCTGTCATGGGTATTTCCCCAACTTCCAAGCAGTCAAATGTTTAATTGTAATTAGCAGCAGTTTGCATAATTTATATATAACGTATTCCATGCATTTGCATACCTTCCGATGGTAACAGGGGTTATACGTAACCCCACCGAGAATATTTTTTCTGTATGTACCTGGCACCACTGCACTTAGCTTTCATCGCCTTTGTGTATTCCTGGGAAAAGGCAAAGCGTAGTTACTGCCGAAGTGTTCGCGGTGGAATTCAATTTGTCTACCGAGAAATAGAGCTGTTGGGGTGGTGGGTCACCCCTGTTACCATTCGTGTTAGTGAAATTTTGTGGGGAATATTAATATTTTTCTTGTATAATGGCTAGTGTCAAGGTGTCTGATCCACATTTTAAGGACTTTGTTTCCTCTGTGTTAGACGAAGAGACTGAGGTTAGTTCTGATGATATTTCTAGTGAGGAAGAGGATAATATTGAAGTTCAATCGGAGTCAGAGTTTGAAATAGAGGCAGAAAATTCAGATAGTGAAATCGAGGAAGAGTAAGGTAATATAGTAAAAGGTAAAGACGGACATGTTTGGTCCACTGTGCCTCCAAAACGTTCAAGGACCGCTGTTCGTAATATTGTGCACATTCCTCGTGGAAAAGGTCCTTATGCTAATATATCTTCTGAACAGGATGCATTCAACAAGCTAATAGATAAAAAAATATGATTGATATTATCGTGAAGCATACAAATGAAGAAATTTCTCGCCGTTGTTCCAATTACAGTGACCAAAGATTTGTTGGCGATACAGATGCGGTAGAAATTCTAGCTCTTATTGGTTTATTGTATGCATCTGGCAGTCGCAAAGACAGTCATCTAACTACGTGTGACATGTTTTCTTCGTTTGACCCTTCGATTTACAAATGCATTATCAGTGAAATGAGATCCAAATTTCTCCTTTTGTGTTTGAGATTCGACGATAAGGTAAATCGAGATCCTGAAGACAAATTCGCAGCAGTTCGTGACTTATGGGCATTATTTATAAGTCACTGCCGTGAATCGTACGTGCCACATGCATACGTCACTATCGATGAACAGTTAATAGGATTTGGCGGTAAATGTCCCTTCCATGTTTATTTCGCTTCCAAGCCGGACAAATACGGCATAAAAATCGTAACAATGTGTGATAGCAGAACATATTATATGGTAAACGGAATATGCTATATAGGGAAAGAAGAGCGTGAGCCTACCGATAGCTTACCAACATACTACGTGAAAACCCTTTCAGAACCAATCTATGGTAGCGGACGTAACTTCACATATGACAACTGGTTCACTTCCGTTCCACTAGCAGAGACAATGCTGAAAGATCATAATCTTACAATTGTTGGAACTCTTCGTAGTAATAAAAAAGAGATTCCACCATCATTTTTACCAGACCGAAAGAAGCCTGTGCTTTCTTCACAATTTGGGTTTCATGAGAAAAAAACGCTTGTATCTTTCACTCCAAAGAAAGGAAAGTCCGTGCTTTTGCTTTCTACCATGCATGACGACTGTTCTGTAAATCCTGAAACAAAGAAACCTGAAGTGATAGAGTTTTATAACTCCACGAAAGGTGGTGTGGATACATTTGATAAAATGGCTCATGCATATTCAGTTTCACGAGGTACTCGCCGTTGGGCATTGCGGATGTTTTACGGAGTACTGGACCAAGCTGGGATCAATGCCATGATTCTATTCAAGTCTGCTACGAATCCACGAAAATATAAAAGAAGATCGTTTCTACACAATCTGGGACTTGCACTTACTCGACCTCATATGCAGCGGCGTCTCACCACAAATCTGCCACCCGGGCTTACTGCCAACATCAAAGAAATTCTGGGTATTGAGAAGAACATCGATGATAATGAACCTCCTCAGAAATTGTCCAAGCAAACAAGATGTGTAATCTGTCCTCGTACAAGGGACAAAAAGGTGAAAACAACATGTTGCAAGTGTCACTTTCCTACATGCAGTGAGCACACAAGAGAAATTTGCATCAACTGTGTGTAATGACTTACGTGCTACCGAAAAAATCAATGCAGTGAGTGATACTGCACTTCAATATCAAAGTGTATTTTAAAAACATGTTTGTATTACAAATTATAGTTATATAGACGTTAACATTGTAATCTTAGATTATATATAAAAGTTATTTTTCATCTCAAGTAGAAATATTTAAAATGTAGTGTCATTTTGTACAGTTCTAGCTTTGGGGTTATGTGTAACCCCATGTTACCTATCTACCGTATTCAATTTATGTTACCATCGGAAGGTTAACTGGCTTTCTGGGTGACAGGTGAGATATGCTCAGAGTCTGTTTTCAGGAGAGTTATTACCATATCATTAGAATTTAAGGCACTTGTTTCTTTAACTAAGAGAGGTGTTAATATGCAAGATATTCGCATCGTTGATTGTCTCTGATGTTGATTGGTTTCAATATGCGAGCTTCGTCACTGGTTGATGGGATTGATTTCCAGCATCTATTGATATAACTTTACCAGAAAGGACCGAGCGGCTATTACTAAGTCGATATGGCTTCGCATTCGGCAGTTCCTGGATTTTATTCCAGTGGCTGATCATCCTTACAGGTTTCTTTTTCAGGCAAATCCTGGAATGGGACCTTCAACTTACGCTCTGGCCGACTTCTTCCACCTTTCTTTTCCTAACCTATTCCAGCCTGATCCATAGATGCCTAAAGGCCAAAAATTAATTTAAATTCTGCCTGAAGAAGAGACTACCCGTAGTACTGCGCAGTATGTAAATATCAAATTATCAATGAGAAATGAACACTTGATTAAATAATAAATGGTCAACAAACAGTAAATGTATACTTTTATTTGCTAGACTAAATGAGAATGTTTAAAATAATTCGATGTCGATAATATTTCACTATTTGAGACGTTTTAAAAAAAATCCTCTTCATAATATTTCGCCATTCGGAAGTTCAAAATAATTGACTGTCGATATTTCACCATTAGGAGGTTTAAAATAATTGACTGTCCGTAATATTTCATCATTTGAAAGTTCGAAATAATTGACTGGTCATTTGTCCATTTTTGCTACATGTATTCTCTATGTACTTAATTGACAAGGGGCTAGTATGAGGTTCGTGGAAAAAAAATTAGCGAAGAGTTTCGTTTGATTGTTATTTACCTAGTAATAGATAATTTGGAAATCGATATTGTCAACCTGTCAAGTTTCCAAGATGGCTGTCCTACCTCCATGCCAGTTAGCAGAAAAAAAAATATGTTGGCAGATTTATTTTCTGTAATCTAGTTAGTTGTCTGTGTTGACTGTTTCTACAAATAAAATGTTATTTCTAATGCCATGATTTTTCATTGAGCTATTCCTAACAGTCCCCAGTTAATGTATTCCATAATAAAAAACATTAAACATTCCTATCAGAGTACAATGACAGAAAATGTTTTATTTAATTCAATCAAACTTTTCTTTTTACTCACTAGATAGAGCTTGAGTCGATAAGGATAAATATTGTGATTACGGAACGAGTCGAGACGGGACATGTTAATACTTTCAAAACTTATTAAGAAATTCTAAGTGTAATTTGTTGTACTAAGAGCAGGTAATTCTTTTACCTTATTTTATTTATGACAAAACAAAGTATAACATTGGTGTAATTTTCAAATTAATAAAACTGAATTTAACCAAATCGTTGTGTAGTACCCCTTGAGAAAACAATACATGGAGTTACTTAAAATGGTAACTGATGTTGTGTATTTAGTTGACATGAAAATTACGTTTTAGAGGGATGGCTTGATGGCGAAACTTATTCAAACGGCTTTTACCAATCGTTCCAATAACATCAATTAACCTCCACAAAAAAAGAGAGATTACGAAAAGGAATAGATGCACTGAGATATTTGGAATTAACATACATTATGGTTCTTCTGAAAAAGATGGCTTCTTTTGTAAACTAATGGATCGCTTTGAAAAATATATGGAGCAGTTTGGTCAAGAAATGGAGAAGTGTGGAGGAATAATGGATCAGCAGACTTAAACTTGGGTACCAACTTTCGAGACAAATAGAGGCGAATCCACAAAAGTTTCAGAATATAATTAAGGACGAACCAGTTATGGAAAATTTGTTTGGATTTTTTTAGATTCTTACCATTTACAAGCATTAACAGTACTGTAACGTACTCTAATGGTGTGGTAGAAGAATGTTCCACCACGACTGATATATTAGAGGCAACGTTGAAACAGTGATAAATAAACGAATGGAAGGGAAAGACTTGCATAATCAAAATTATTACAGACTCCAATGGGAACCCTCAACAAGTGAACATTTCTTGGATCCACAATGAACGCTATGAAATACGAGAGAGATAGCAAAAACAAATCAAAACAGTGGCGGCTCTACCCGAAAACTTCTTTAGTTATGAACTCAGTAAATCCTAATGAAGTGAACTTGTTCAGAAAGATTAAAAGGATCTGAAAACGCGACTAATGCTTACAAGTATTTGGACTTTAACGATTATTGGATATCAGAGTAATTCGAAGTTCGTATAAATAACTTTCGAATTACAAATAAAATTTCCTCGCAAATGGTGAGTATGGTAAATCAAGTACGATGTATCATTGTAATTTCAACTTAGTTCTCATACATTTGATAAGAATGTAGTGCGATAATAAAATTACTAACAGAAATTGCAAATGGAAGCAATAATTCGTTTAATTTAACAGGCTTTTATATTCTACCTTAGGATGGTCTAATTTGTGATATAGCAAATTAGGTGGTACATTAGTGTTGTTAAGTGCAGGAAAGGTGAGACTGGACGCTTCATCCGATGAATAAGATGGGCAGACCATGTAATCAGGAAAGAAAAAAATATCGAAGATTATATTCCATCGTGGTTGGGAACCCTGAAGCAATGAGGCCATTGGGAAGACCGAGATGTCGTTGCGAGAACAATATTAGAAGGTATCATCGAGTGGTTGGTGGTCATGATGAAAACTGGATTGATCTGCCCAGGATAGAATCCAACGGCGAACGTTTGTTACTACGGCCATGAACTTGCTCCTGCTTCCAGCCATACGTACCACTCAATATGACAGTTTGATTTCGGTATGAAACTCATGATTACGACGACTTAGGAAATGAATAATTTTGGACTTGGAAATAAACCAGACATTCACGTTTAACAAATCAGTGCGATTTTCTCCTGCAAAAAATGATTGACCAGCTGCCAGTATTGTTTCAATTTGAACGTTATTATCTTCAACTTTCTACTTTTATTGTTTTTGGTAACATAAACATAATACGAAATTCGTAGAGTTGAGTTGAAATAAAATTGAAATGATGTAGTTATTTGCTTAACACTTTTTTCTCTGCAAAGATTGAGAGCTCTTCTTAGCGTAATACTGTTAACTAGAACATTCTCTTTTGTTGTTGATAATCTAATAGTGACGTGACATCTATTGGCAAGTATGTAATTACAAAAAATCAAATTGATCTAAAATCTATGCATGCGGTAATATAACATGAAACGGTAATACTTACATATAGTTATAATATTTTATTAATTCTTAAGAATTTATAAATTTAGCTACTTCTCCATAGATCACCTGCAAATGCTGCAGTTTGCATTCGTCTCGTCATGAAATATACTAAACTAGTTGTAAAACAGGAATGGAGACATATATCACTAAATAAAATTGTATAAAGGAGGATCGTAGATTGTACGTACTGTTCTTCCTATAAACAGATGCATTGCGCTCGGCTGTTGTTTCTCTTATTTTAAATGGCGTAGTAAAGGCATAACCATTTCTTCCACTCTGTCAAATATGAATGATTGAATACGAACATTATACATAATCAATTACGATAAAAAATAAAGGAAAGATTATAATCACAAAGGTCGTTTGAAGTTCATTTAAAGGCAAGAGAATTAAAAAATGTGCTAATTTGGTCAGAAGTACAATGCTATAAGAAAATGAGTATTCTGTAATAGTGAGCGCGTAAGGAAGAGAATATTGTTATTCCGCATTGAGATACCTGTAAGATTAAAATCCAAATCATTGCTCATTGAAATTTAGTCAATGCCCCGATTTTACAATAGTCACATGTATTATTTAAAAAATTACAACTATCAGCATTCCAAAATACAACTAAAGCACCAGACGACCGAAGAAGAATTTTCCTGGAAATTAAAAGTAGAAAAAAGAAACCTGGTAAAGACATCGATTTCGCAGATTTTATACTGACAGTGAACACAGTATCACTGTATCACAGGGGCAAATGAACTTGATTGAGGTCGGTTCGCGAACACAGTCGCGAGCACACACTGCTACTGTTGGCCGGAATATCTTATTTTTCGTATTCTGAGCCACACGGGAAAAGTGGGGACCCCCACGGGAACTCACTTGCCAAGACAGATTTCGGGTTCGTTTTACTTTATCTACACTAAAGAAAGTAAGATTTACAGGAGAAAGGTTATGTTACCAAAGTGTGTAGGAGTATTGAAACGCAAATCAAAGTAACTTTTAGAGTCATGGTCCAGTGTTATCAGTGTGAACTACGTAGATATACGTGGGACTATATATATTTATCCGCCATAGGTGGGGATATGTGCCGTTTTCTTTTACGCGCTAATTGACCGGTTCCCAGGGTGAAAAATGTAAAGATATATGAACGCACCTAACCTTACCTAACCTCCACGTTCCAATGGTCACTAATTTAAGACGAAATTCGGCAAATGAAATTACAATAGGATATGAGGAATGATCGCTATGCCATTAGCATTCCTCCGCGTGTCACCATATCAAAATGGACTGGAGTGCGTATTTTCCGAATTAATTATTTTCGTGGGGTTATCATACTATTTTGTGGATAGTTACATGTCGGTTTGTAAGTATGGAAGTAACAGTGGCAATTAATTTTTAACAACTGGGGTTGACCTGTATAATATTAGTGAATAGGGTGGTGTCCTGTGGTGTAGATAAAGTAAAACTTAACCCAGATGTCTTCTCATTCACTCGCTGTAACCTAAACCCTTTGTCAACCTAAATTTGCAGTGACGTCACGGGTGACGTGTGAACTAATTCACCGTGTTAAGTGAATATAGTTACAGGGATTTCTAAAAATATCTGCAAGAATTTTTGAAAATGCCTTGAACAATGTTTCCAAAGGTTTGAGAACAATCAGAAATCACTAATGACACACTGTCAAACATAATTTCAGTTCCAATCGTTCAAAAAGTTTTAATTTGAAGCGAAAAATTGAAAAACAAGTTCATTGAAATTTTTGCATAAACACTGGTGTCATCTGTTGCGCACAAAATGTTCTCAGTGGCTATTGCAACAGAAAATAATGTTAAATCAATTATAAATTATTCATACAAATGTTTGCCTGATTGTTTTTCATTTCTTATTGTCTTATAATGAAGCTTTAAATTCATATTTCAAAGTTGAGTAGTCTCAAACAGCAAAATTAACATTGCGAGTGCTTACGTAAATGTATGTATTCAATTTATGATGTTACATCAAAGAGATCCCATGGTATCAATTGCAGCAGGTACTTTGTAAGGAGAAATCACAATAAAACCATTAGGCCTATTACATTTATTTATTTTTCGCAATGAATTTATGAAAAGCACATGGAATTATATATTTGCTAGGGTTAAGAAACCGCGTTACTAACTTCCTAAGTGTTGCAATCTCTTGTAAATTTTGTCACAATTTCTTTCATAGTTTACATCAATATATATGCACGTACTGAATCATGAAGAATTAACGGTGCAAGTCGGGATAGTGTATTCCTTTTGGAGTTAGAGCTATTGCTATTACGTCACTGCAAACTTAGGTTGTCAAAGAGTTTACACATAAGAATGGTAATTCAGATTGTGCAGTCATGTTTATTAGCCATTATAGTCAAGCTTACAAGTAAGAGTCCTGAAACAGCATAATTATTGCCTCACCTATCACCATTGATGGGCTCCATTATTTGATCTTAACAAGAGATTATTCACTTCTGTCGGCGACCGGGGAAGGGGGAGGGCTCCAGCAGGTGAATCCCGGGGCGCCGACACTGCTACCTCTTCCCTTACTCCGCTGCTGTGTACTGAAGGATATCATTTTAAGTTTTCTTGAAGAGCAGAGAAGAAATGGGAAAGGAGGACTACAATTTTTTTTTTCCTTTGGAATAAACTCCATTATTCAAATTTTCTTCAGCTTGACGTTGATAATAAGTTATAAAAATATACGGTAGATATCACTAATCTCCGTTCAAATCTTATTACTTAAAGAACTTGAAGAACTTTAAACTTCCTTAAATTTGTTTGCAAATGATTCGTTAAATTAACTAACCCTTGGTGAAACTTACGAATATGTTTGTTCTCTACGTCATATACCATATTACAATTAAATATTCAGTGTAACGCGGCACAATTAATAGAGAAAACGTTATCCATTCTGAAATAAATTTCTTAATTTCATTTTCCAAATAAGATTCAGATTCGTTATGTAAGAGTAGTTTATAAAATACAGAAGGTTGATTAAATTACGATGGAATGAGTTTACATAGCTTATTTACTTTGAAATCCTTTTCCGCCACCAGTGATAGTGTTCCGTGTGGTATTCGAGAGCTTGAGCTATGGGTCGGCATCGCATCTTCCACTGTAGAAGGTTTCGTAACAAGTGCGCAAGCGGAATGTTGTCCCAGACCTGTTTATATATTTTCTAAAGACCCTCTACAATGATGGGACGTCGCGAAGCAATGCCTCTCTTCAAGAAATAAATGGTGCAAAAGTTGATAGGGTATGCATCCGAGGACTTGACAGAGACTGACGAAAACGGGATGACACGGATGTTCGTTTTAGACTACTTTCTGCGGTAGTAATTGATGGACGGACGCCTTATCCTTGGGGATCCAGACGTTAGATTGCTTTGCGTCATACAATGAGCCATGCTTTCTTCATAAATGTGGTCCATGACATTCTGCTGTAAGTACTAGGTCTACGCATTGATCTTCATTTTTTTTTCTCACTAGCAAGGTCATCAGTATGCCATAAGCACAGAAACCACCACCATGAACACTTTTGAAAACTTTTCAAGGTTTTTCGGATAAAGTTCGATAACAACTTTTGTCCTTTCTGTCGGTAGAAAATAACTCGAGGTTTCTTGGTGTCATTCAGGTAGATGAGGGCTTCATGCAAAGTAAGCACCCATTGCAACTTATCCCCCGCAAGGTAGCGCTCATGCAATGTTCTGGCGTTAGTGACCCGTTCCTTAATGTGATATTCCTTCAACGCATGTCTACGTGCTTCATGTCGAAGTATAAGTGACAAACTGAATTGTGAATTATGAGTCATACTGTTGACTGGGACGTACCTGCGTGACTGCGCTATATTTATGGATTTTCTTTAATCGCCCTTACGCGTTGTACTACATCGGCGGACCATGCTGGCCGCACCTTCAGTTCTGAGAGACGTTGAATACAGGAAAAAAGGCTCATTGCTACATTTTAATGAACATAATTTTGTTTTGCTATCGTATTAAGTAACCAAAAACGTTTTCAACTCGTCGTCTGAGATATGAATACCGTCGTTATTGCTGTTCACGAGTTTTCTAATTTCTGAAGTGCATAAATGGTAACTTTGACTAAGCAATGGATCAATTATTTCGTTTATTCTACGGAATAAGACAAATTTCAGTGAGAATTTAACTTATTTCAGTTGTACGCTGATAAGCGCTCATGTTTTACGGAAGCTTTAAACAGTAAATAGTCTTTGCTCATTGTTCATATCACTTATACAACTGAATATATCATCTTGGAGAAAGAACACTGAAGCAAGGAATGTGTGCTATTGATTCGTTATATTTGTTATATAACAAACAAAATATATAGATAAGAGACAACACATACATACCAAACCAAAGGAAGGTTCCAAATATTCATGACCGGTTCCGGTTCATTTCGAGTCTTTCTTCTTAGTGGCTACTATATTCTCAGTGGACTTCTCAAAACTGTATTTGATAAAGCGTGCATTCCATTTCACATCTGTATGCGTGTCAGAATCTAAGGCATGTTTATTGAGAGTCAATGCATATCTTGTTCATATGGTCTTTACAAACCAAAGTATGGAAGTACTACTATAAGACTTCAAACTAGCATGACATATAATGGTTTCAGCGACCTCAAAAACATATAGTTTGACATCGTAATGACCTTTCTAGATGCCTTTTTTTTCACATGATAAATATACCTTTACATATGGGGAGCGGACATTTTGGAGAATGGTGGTTGTTCTGAAAACGTCCTATTTCTCAAATGTGGACCCAAGACAAAATAAGTAAAAAATACTTTCATAGTAAATGATAAAAACATAAAACTCCGTGTATTCACATTTTTTACGGTGTATAGTTCCTGGACTCGATACTATAGTTCCTGGACTGGATAATCAAGTTACAATGCTAATTGTGTAGTATATTGCACAGTTGACGAGTTACAGAATGCAGACAATACTTTCGAAGTCGCCTAGCGGTGAGAATTTTTAACTCGAACGAGCTTTCCAATATTCCTATGGGTATGGTGTAGAATATCCCTAGAACATACATGTATTGTATGAGTAATTGAAAATCAAATCTTGATGTACATGAAACAAAACTGTATGCATTTCTCCTTCGTGAATTGACCATTGTATAGAGGGAATTCTAGTCTACCTTTCTCAGTAGTATTGAGCGGAAAACAACATTTATTTCTCCTGGGAGTTACGTGTGTGCGAGTGAATGAGTAGCCAAACACTCGCGTGTGTCTTTCTAGCTTTGATTATATGTGGTTGTATGTCCAATTTGGGATACACATCACAAAGCATGTAACTGATAATTAACGTCTGGGATATTGGTGAAATTTCTCTTGCACTCCACTCACCCCCAGCATTCATTCATTACAAGTTTCGCTGTATCTGATAGTTTTGTCTCATGCAAAGGTTTTATTCGAATTTCTTCGTCGGTTTCCAAGCGTCTATGGATCTCCCTACCTCGCCAAGTCAACTTCTCGAAAAAAAAAAAAAATGTTTATCATTTTAATCACGGGTGTCAAAACACCGCAAAAGAATCTAACCTCTACGTTCATGGTACAAGCTTATAAGGATATTTTTCCCTCCTGCTCTCTCTCACACACACACTGTTTCATCTACAGGCTCACATGAACACTACCTTATAGTGTTCTAAACGACCCCTGCGGGTGAAATACTCAACATCCCTCGCGCTAGGTGACAAGATGGATGATCTCAATTAAGAACATCCTCTTCTGCCAGTGCGATTCTCATCCCCAGATAACAATTCTTCCCATCTATGGGGATACAAGAGAAGGGGGGGGGGGGAAACAAGTATATATACGCCTATATAGTTTCAGGTCAGATATACAAAATTTGCTGATGTACACACAGTAATCTGAAACCACGGGTTCTTTTTACCTGTTCTGTAGCTGTCAGTGAAACGTGGCACGTAAAAGCAGTTATTTTTGAATGAGGAAGTTCCTCTCCCCCAACATGCCCTTCTAGATACTCACGCTACAAGAAAAATGAAAATATTGCCAACCTTGTCGACTTTGGAACTTCTATGTTTCCTTCAAAAGGTGAAGAAATAATGATGTAAGGCTAACTTTCCTTGTAAACGTTCGTTGCATGCTTTGCTTACGATTTCGATAAGTAGCCAATAGGAACTCGTGTTACACTAGAACACGTGTATCAATTGGCTACTCACCAAAATCGCAAGCAACGCACGCTTGCATGGAAAGCTAGCCTAAGAATGAATTTCAGAAAGAAGCATCCATTTGCTCAACTCATGTTTTTTCTTCGTTTCACTGGCCACAATTTCTACTTATTACCCCGATTGAAGAGCAAGCTTCATTCAAACTTTTTTGGAAGCTTCCGTCAAACTTGACATGATAAGTTTAAACCTTGAATCACACTTACTGGTTAGTTCCTAATAACCTTTCCATCAAGCGTGAAACAGGTCTGCCATCACACTAGCGGCCAAATATATTAACACAATTGTCTACGCTCAGCTTGAATCAAACTTGAATCAAGCTTTTTACATCAAATGCAACTACACAAGCGAAAATCAACTGAAAATCAAGTTTATCATAAGCTTGCATGCTATGTGGGTAATATAAGAATGGATAAGAGCACGTGGACGAAAACCTTCATTTTTTTTGTTGACAAATCGTTCTGTTTACAAGATACAGGATATCCAACTTTGAACCCAAAATTAGGTTCTTACAACGCTGAATAAAATTAATATTTCACTAAATCATAAACCATACATAAAATTAATAATAATATGATTTTAAGAAGTCGATTTCTATAAATACAGTGTAACATTAAAAGTTAATATGCTGGTATTGGATATACAGTGTTTCCAACTGATTATCAAATATTTTTAATGCTAACAGAGACACCCAGATGTCAAAAATTCAGATCATAACCAAACTTTTATATTGATACAGCAAAACCCCTACAAATTCCTTTCTAGAAACTGCCGTCTATTAGGAAGGTCGTAAATGGTAACAAAATTAGTTAGATCTGACGTACTGAGAGCAGTAGAATTTGAATTTGAATTTTTAAAATCCCTTAGGCAACTTTTGGCTCAGGCTTCCAGAGTAGCGGAAGAATTACTCTAAGCATTCTCTCTCAGACCCATGTTGGAGTAAGGAGAAAAGCGCTAACTTTCTATGCGAGAGATCCGCGGTTCAAGTCCTAGTCATGTAGCATATTTTGGTTACATTTTTCTGTAGTACATGTGCAAACGTTGTATATTCCAGTACGATCTTGACATGTGAATATAAAGTTATTCTTGACATGTGGTCTCTTCGGTTAAACGATACAGGAATTTCGATAATTTTACAAATGCTTTGAACGATGAAGGACATTTATGGTCAGTTCTACAATCGACCGCTAGACTTCTAGTCAGCGCTACGTTGAGGTCAAGTCTGATTTTGGCCAGTAAGAGTACGCAAAACAAGAGTTGGCCTCAGTTTAGCGGTCAATTGTAGAATTAACCCTTAAATGTATGCTCCATCGGCCGAGAGCGTTACCAAGGAAGGAATTTTAGAACTTTCCACAGTTGTATTAAAGATGTCACAACAAGCTTAGATTTTAAAAGTGTTTAATTCTGAAATATATGTACTTTAATGTAAGTGTTATTACCATCTAATAGTATTAATGTTGTGTTTTGGTTGACACACTGTGTGTATCAAGTATCTGCAACGTAGGGAGCAAGCAAAAACCTAGTCTTATTCCTGTCAATCACGAATAGTATGACAGAATAAAAATTGAAAACAGTGGGGTTTAATAGTGAGTATTAACTATAGAGTATTTTCAGTGAGCTTGTAAGTTCAAAATTCACTATAGTATAATAGTAAAGATATATATATATATATATATATATATATATATATATATATATATATAAAGAAATACTTATTTTCGGTATATTTTAGTAACTCTACAATTGTGGTTCTCAACGTGCCGAATATGGAAGAATTTTTATTTTTCTTAGTGGATGTGAGAAAATGTTTAATTCTTTTCTAATTTGTCTTTCCGCCTTTAATAGCCTTAAACGAAAGAAGATAGAGATAAACTGACTTCAGTTTTGGCTTTATAAATCTCGATTTATCCCTATGATTACAAAATGTCGGACTAATTTCGGCCCAATACTGGGCCAGTAAGAGACAATATACGTAGATCGAGGTATGGAATGTCGGTCCAATTTCGGTCCAATACTGGGCCAGTAAGGGCCTGGCCCAGTATTGCCTCACTATTCTGCGCTGCTAGGGATATGGTCGTCTTTTTAACCTGATACTGCCACAACCTTTCGTTACAGTACTTTTTCATTATATGCACTCAATTCTAACAAATGGTAGCCTCTAAACAAATACAGGTAGAAAGACAATGAGTTTTAAATTTGGGTTCATCTACCTCTGTTTTACAGGTTCGTTTACAATCTGGTGATAATACAGTGTTTTCTTATGACATTTCTGGACTCTATATGCGTTCAGGGTGTAAAGCATGATACTGATTCAACGAAAGTAGGTAGAGACTGACTTCAGATTACAGTTTAATGCCTTTGAATTTCTGAGTCGCTTTGAACCTGTTTTCAACACAATGAAATTTTTATATCCTTATGATCTTCTGTACGTTGTCAGCGTGACCGCCTTAAGTTTACGCTATATGTGCTTATACCTGTAATTAGGGTAGACAAGGGCTGTTTCGATCAAGAGATTTTATTGATCAGAGGGGCAGAATCAGGTCAATACGATCGTGATTTGTGAGGGTTTTTTTTTTTTCAATCTGCACTCCATCGGTTGAAGTGCAATTTGGGGGAAAATCTAGCAACTCATGTCGGTTTTGACTTGCTTTATCTTCTGATCGTAATAGCTCCTTGTGACCGAAATAGCCGCGCTCTAACATAATGGTGAAATATGTCCATTTTTCATGGCTTTTAATATACGTAAACCACTTCAGATTTTCCTTCGTTCCTTTTCTGCACTAAAAACTGGACTCCTTTTCTTCCTGAAAATTATTCTAGCGTATTAAAACTCACATGCAGATATGCTTGCGTATATAATACGTAGAGTGTTAGCATATCTGTATGACGTATTCAGATAGCTAAGTCGTGTCCTATATAATATATAAACTTTTTGCCAAGCTGAGTTTGCAGTGACGTAATAGTAATAGTTCTCTTTTTAACTTCCTAATACTTTATCTCTGCTTTAACCGGTAATTCTTCACGATTAAAGAATGTTGAGTAGCGAAACTGGCCTTTTGGAACTTTTCTGGGCATTACTATAGTAGTGACGCACCAATTTTAAAATCACTAAAACCAAACCAAAATCAATTAAAACACACACATTACGTGTTCATGGGAGGCGAGCGGTTTACCAATTGTTTTCTTGCACTTTTTGTAGATTATCTTAGATTAGTGACCATATGAACGTGGAGGTTAGGTAAGGTTAGGTGCGGTCATGTATCATTACAAAATATATTTTTATATGTTCACATTTATTATTAATAATTCCTTATTTTCCTTTTTCGTAAATTATCTTAAATTACTGAACATATGAACGTGGAGGTTAGGTAAAGTTAGGTACGGTCATGTATCTTTACAAAATTTATTTTGACACATATTCACACTTACCTTCAGCACACAGGCGTTTTAACTCTCCCAATTTCCATTAGAAAGTCGTGTACAAGTTTTTCGGGGCCTTTTCCTTTCCTTACATAAATACTCTGCTAAATAACCTTCAAAATGCACTTTCCCTCGTCATTTCCATACGATTCAATAACAATAACGCAAGAAATGTCATAATCATCACAAAGACACGCCATTTCAACACTGCCTTACCGCCTTTCACATGACAACAACTGTAACTCTACGCAAAATAGTTCCTTCCGCCACAACATGCAGTGCGTCCTAAAACATCTTCAAAACACACTAAAACTATATCATAATTCACTTCAAATGTTACCAACATCAATATTTACCTCCCTAATACTCTCAAACATCACAAAATTATCTCAATTCCTCCTATAAATTTCTAAAAATTGGTGCATCACTACTATAGTTAACCCCTTTTCTGCATGTAATTGATATTAATAAAGTAGAGTAAACAAATAAGGCAGCTAATAACTACATTTAAACTATGGACGAATTTCTGACAAAAATAATAAAATGTTGCACTATTTAGTTAATTAGTAATGCGGTTTCTTGATACGCGCAAGCAAATAACCCTATGTTCTTGAGACAATTTCACACAAATATTGTTAAAAACAAAGAAAAGTAATAATGCTGTTATTGTTATTGCTTCTTATAAAGTAACTTCTATGCTATACCATCTCTTTGATATATAACCATAAATTGAATACATATATTTACGTAATCGTTTGCAATGGTAACTTTGCTGATTGAGATTACCCAACTACGAAATGTTAATTTAAAGCTTCATACAATAATACATCAAGAACCACTAAACATTAGTGTGAATAATTTGTAATTTATGTACCATTATTTTCTGTTGAATTACTCACTCACTGATTAGAACGTTTATTGCGCAACAGATGTCCGTTTTGTACAAGCACGAATTTGAGATGTCCTTATTTCTACATTCTCGTTACAAGTTTAAAAACTTGGAATAATTGTAACTGGAATAATATTTTTAAATGAGTCGTTTATAATACATAATAGTTTTGGAAACCTGAGAATAGAGTTCAACGTATTTTGAAAGACTACTGTAGATAATTTATGAAAATACTGTAAGGACATTTAGAGGAGATGAGTGCGCAATATAATAATACATTATATTGTTTAGCTAGTTTACATGTTCATCCATGACGTCACTGCAAATTTAGGTTACCAGAGTGAAGAATATAGCTGCACTCTTGATGATTTGTTTGTGTTTCTAATGTCTTCCGCAGACGGTTATGCCGTCTCTTCGCTTGTGTTTTGTATTATATATATATTTTACTGTATTTATTATAGGTCTAAGTGATACTTATTAATGTTCGAATGTTTTATGGCCGGGCTAGTCTATTTGGTATTTGCATGTTTCATCGATTCTATGCTAAAGTGGGGGTATATCTCTGCTCTATGTTCGGGCCGTAGGTATCTCTGGAGTATTGGTAGGTTTAGGTTTAAATCTTTTGCATTATCTAGTCTGCATAGTTCCAAAAGATGATGTAATGGTGGATGCTGATATCTAGGTATGTTGTCCTGCTGTGCATCCACATGGATGGTATCTAGAAACCCTGGATGTTCTGTGTTCCACCGTTTTGATATATAGCTACGTCTAAGCTTTTCAAATTGTTTTGTTATTGTAAGGAACGTAAGTCTATTGTATAGCAGATAGGTTGGGCTAGGTAGCTTAACTCGGTAAGCGAGACGCAAGGCGTGACGTTCCTGTATGCGTAGGCGATTGTAGAAATCAGTATTGGCAGCGATCCATGCTACATCACTAAATATTATACACGGTCGTAAGAACACGTTGTACGTTTTTAAAATAGTTTCACTGTTAAGACCCCAGGTAGTGCCGGCTAGCCGTTTCGGAAGTGTTACTCGTTTGTGAGCTTTGGTGTTGACATGCTGGAGATGAACTTTCCAGTTTAGATGTCTGTCGTACATGTCCCCGAGATATTTTGCTGATTTACTTGTACCATTTACGTGGATGTTTAATTTGGTAGGGTTTCGGCGGACTTTATTTCGAGGTTTTGGTGGTTGGATTATCAGTCCCTATATCTTTTGTGCATTACTTGTGAATCGCCATACTTAGCGCTACTTGTACAATGTATCTATGCCTGATTGGAGAACCCTGTTTATCTGTTTTATGGTTGATCCACAGGCCAAGAAAGCCGTATCGTATACGAAAGTAAAAGTATGTATTGGTGTCGGCGTATCTACTACATATAGGATGTATAGTAATAGAGAGAGTTGATTCTTGAGGCACCCCGGTTTGCGGAAAGATTGGATGGGATATGCAGTTGTTAATAGCCACGTATGCCGTACGATTTCTAAGAAAGTGATAAGTCAGTCGGATGTAGGCTGAGGGAAGTTGAAAGCTGTAAAGTTTGATAATAAATCTTGCATGCCAGACGCGGTCGAAAGCCTTTTCAAGATCAAAGAGACAAGATGGTGCTATGGTATTATAGTGGTTTGTTATTATTGTGGTTAGTCTTATCAGATTGTCTGTGGTACTATAGTTTGGTCGGAATCCAGCCTGATGGTATGGTAGTAGATTGCATTTTTAGAGATGTGTATGAAGTACGATGATTCTTTCAAGTATTTTGCTAAGTGTTGATGTTAGCTGTATTGGCCTGTATGATGTGGGCTTTGTCTTCTCTTTATCTGGTTTCGGAAAATCATAACTTTTGAGATATTCCATTCAACTGGGTAATTTCCTGTACGAGGTATGAAATTATATATCGTAGCCAGTAGCTGGAGTAGAGTAATGGGTGTCTCTTTCAAATGACGATACGTTATGTTTTCGAAGCCTGGAGCTGTATTCTTCTTATATATTGTGACTTCGATGATGTTCTGCGTTGAGATTGGTGTTGTTAGTGAATGATTATCGTCCAGAGTGTGATATAGGCTAATTTTGAGCGTGGTGTTGTGTGAATCGCTTTGACGGTCTATTGTGCGTGAGGTCTTTATATCAGTTTGATAGGATGCTTCAGGCGTGAATACATTTTGTAGGCTATCGGCGAAAATGTTCGCCTTGTCAGTATCAGTATGTGGAACTGTTGCGTCGGTCGTAATTGGGTAAGTAGGCATGCTAGATTGTCCAATGAGTCTGCTGAAATGTTTCCAGTATTTTAATGGATCTTTCTCTCTGTCCAACCTATTGACAGTTTGTATCCACGTCCGCTGTTTGTAGGCTTTGATATAGTTTTGCACCATTCGGAGATATTATCGATGGACACGCAGAGCTTCTATTAATCACTCTTAATCTTTTTTTATATTTTTTTTTATTTTTTTAATTGCTAGCCCCTGAAGGGGACTAGCTCCTGATGAGAGGGTTACGCCCTCTTTGCAGGCAGGGATTTGGAAGGAAAAGTTGAAATTTGAGGAGTGAGTGGATGGGCTAAGGGATATTAGGGAACTTTCATTTACCTTTATTTAAGTAATCACTGATCATTGACATTACAAGCTTATGCTTATAATCATATTTGGGTGCTACGAAATTGGGGATGATGGGATGGAAAATGAACATGATGTGCTTAGACGCCACAACACTTTACGAATACGACAGATGATTGATTTTCTTCTCGTCTAGGGGCTGCTCTAGACATTAATGAGAGACAGATGAGCCCCACATTTAACGTTGATGGATACCGTGAAAACTATGAACATGAAGGATGAAAGTGATTTAGGAGTGATGATGGTAAGAACGGAGAAAGATAAATTTACGTTACTCGGAAGTCGGAGGTGGTGATATTGAGAAGAAGACATATGGTCCGGAGTAAGTGGCCTGTAGCTGTACTTTGAAGACTTCAGATGCAGCATGTTGAACTTTGTTCAGAATAGTGTCACGGCCAAAAGGATAGATATTTTGGAATGCAAGTGTGAAAAAAGTGAGAAGTTGCTCGATGGTGATAGGAGGTAAGACTGAGTGTGCAGGAGTTGGATTAGGTTGTTCGGGAAGACGGAGTGGTACTGTGTAACCTGGTGTTTCTGGATTTGCTTCTGGTCGGTTTTTGCACTTGTAAGAAAAGGTAGGATGAGGTTCGCTGCATTGGCTACATTTCGGAGGAAGTTGTTGGTTGGTGCAAGCTTTGGTATTGTGAGGTCCTGAGCAATAACCGCATTTTGGTTGGTTCGGACAGTGCTTTGTGTCATGTTCATTGTATTTTTGACAACGTTCACATCGTAAGGGAATTGGCGGTGATGTTCGTGATGGCTCGACTCGGTATCGTTTTCTATAGATGAATGCTCCGTGTTTGAGTAGTTCGTCGATAGTCTGTTGGTCTGTAGTCAATATCCGTATCATGAAACTTGGTGTGCCTTCTGATGTTTTAATACGAATGCACTTGGAAATGACATGTCCCTCGATTTTGAGTTCATCTTCTGCTTCGGTGTCTGTAATTTCTGGATTGACGTCTCTGATAACAACTGACAACATAGGTGGTCTGCGTGGAGGTGGTTGCATACGTATGGTTTTTGTTGATAGTGGTGTTAGTTTTGCATTTTTGCCGAAAATCTCATAGCTGTATTTGTTCCTGATGGTAGATGCTAGATTGCTGTTTGAAGATTTGATGATAACGCCGTTGCGAGTAGGAATGATTTCTGAAATGTAATCTCGAGGGACATACTTGACTAGCTGTTGAAAGAGTAGTTTCGGTGTTTGGTAGCGAGGATCATGATTTGAAAGAAGAAAAGAATGGAACGGAGCTGGATTCTTATTGATTAATTCAGAATGTTCAGTATCAGAGAGAGCCATATGATCGTCAGAATCGTCGGAATTACTGATGATGTGAGTCGTTTTTGGAGGTGGTGAATTGGAGCTTCCAGAATGGTGTGTTGAAGACCATGCATTTGAAGAGAGATGATCTGAGCTTCTGCCGTGCTTAGAAGTTGACCCTAACGATGTGAGTTTAGCTTCTGTAGTGGATGAAGTACGTTGAACAACTTGAGGTAATGTGTGCTTTCCTGGTTTTGACATGATGAGGTCTCTGCGAGGGTGTACGAGCGATATGAGAATACAGATGATAATACTAATGAGTAGGTGGGACGACCCGTTTGGATAGCCGTCCAGGTATCGTACACCCTTTCTGCAGAAGACTTCAAAATAGCGGGCCCTGGGCTCGATCAGTCTGGTCCGTATGATGCGACAACTGCAGCGAAGAGATAACTAGGATGGTGACGTAGGAAGGTTAACAAAATGCTGGCAACTCTGGTTCATCCAGTCAAGAGCTATTTCTGGCTACCAGTTGAGAATGCTCTTAATCTGTATGTGTTTTCTCCTGATTTCGAGAAACTTTCTTTCCTCACCGAGAGATGTCTCTGTGAGTTTAATAACTTAATTAACTTAAAGATCCTTACGTAAAGTAAAGTTCTGTGATTGGTTCAGCATTGCCTGTTAGCTGAAATATGGCAGTACGAACAAACCATATACTTGAATTTATCAGAATGTTTAAGAAAATAAGTCTATTCAACTCAAGAGACACCTATTGGCCAGGGAAGACACTTTTTTGAAACCCGAAAACGATGCGTACATATTTATTAATGCAGGTTAATATTCTATATAGTTATCTGTGGTTGAACTTCCTGTTCCAATGAGCATGTGTTTATAATAGTCATTAAACGTGATGTCATTGTTTCATTTGTTATATTTACTTTTTTATTTCTTCATAAATTTTTTTCTTGCTATCGCTTGTACTACTTCAACTTGGATACAGAACTGCCGTAGTGTGACCGCTACTTGTGTATTGATCCCACAATTTAAAAAAAATATTGATATATTTATTATTTCGTTCAAAATTTAAGAAATGTTAATTGGAATATTAATACCTTTCTTATATCTTAAATGATGTGTTATGCATTTACAAGAATATATTCAGTGAAAAAGACGCGATTTCCAAACGTTATTATTACGAAGAAATTTTGCTTTATTTTACAGTTTGAAACGTTTATTTTCCTGTTAAAAACCCAAGCAAGTTTTGCTCTTACAAGAACATTGGACTAATTTCTATAATCCGTTCAGTGTTCATACGCTCTAGGAAAGTTCTCAACTCTTACATATTCGTTACGCAGTCCTTCTGCCGGCCGGGTGGTCGAGCGGTCTGCGGCGGTAGGCTATCGACTCAACGGTCCCGGGTTCGAGTCCCGGCAGGGGCATGGGTGTGGATTTTAACAAAGGCAAATCGTGACGGGCCGAAGTCCAAAGTTACTAAACTGGCCCATATAAGAAAAAAATAAAGTTTACGTAGTCCTTCTTTGGTCATATAAACGGTTTGCTTTACCTCTTTTGCTCGTGAGGAACTATATTTTATATCGACTGCAGCCTCTTTATCTTCTCTGTCGAAATCTGGCAGCTGCTTTGAATCCGTATATCACGTGTCGGTTGTCACACGAAAATGTAACAATAGTTTCTTAGTGAAGAGGACTTATTTATTACGTATAAAGCGTGGACATTCGTTTCCAAGATCATCGAAAGGGGAAAACGCAGCTAATTGGTGCATTCCCTAATACGCAACTTCTTGTTATTCAGAAGATCGTATTTCTTCATACAGAGATTTCTCCCCGCAATATTGAGCTGTTGCGTCGCATTTCTTTGTTTCATACATTGCTTTTGTCCCGAGACGGACGTTTTGTTCTCCGACTAGTCAAAACATAAGAATTGTCTTCCTAGTTAGTTCTAGTATGCACATGTGTTTTTTCAAGTGTTATTTGTTGCTGCGTTAACGTTCGGTACGAACTCATTTGGAATTGTGTCGTGACGTAAAATCCAATGAATCAACGACTTATATCATCTTGCGACTCATTCATCACACTTCAATCTAAACTCTTCATCTCGTCCGACTTCAGACTAAACGTTCAGAGCTCCAAAGGAAATTTACCCTATGAAGAGAAGAGGACACGTATTTGTGGAACCTTTTGTAAGGATGTGCTCTCAATATAAAGACGGCCATCAAATCATTGTTATTATTACGCGTTCTCCCTTCCACTTGTTCCTCTCGTTTGTGCCCAAGAAAGAAACTGTGAGTATGAATATTAATGATTATTATTTTGCCAAGTAAAATAGAAGAAAGGAGCTCCATAGTATAATACAAGGTAACCGATAAAGTTTTTGCCGTTTTTGACGTACCATTAATCATGCGCTCAGAAAGAAGAAACAAAATTACTCACATCCCTGCCAAGCAATCAGGAGTTAGTATGACCATTGACCTACAGTAATACCGGCACGGTGCTCCTCGTCTAGTGTAAAAGAGAAATGGAGGTATCGAAGCAGCTTCTGCACGTGTGTTTGTTGTATAACTTTAAAGTGGGCTTGTCAGCTGCTGCATCAAGTCGCCGCATATGCCAGGCAGTTGGTGAGAACACCGTGAATGAACGCACTGCCAAGCATTGGATTCAGAAATTCCGTTCGGGATATGTGAGTCTTGCTGATGAACCTCGCAGTGGACTACCACATGTGTTGGATAACGAGGCCCTGAAAGCAGCCATCGAGGAGGACAGTGGTCTAACGTGTGATGAACTTCCAGAAAGGTTCCATGTTTCCGCTGAAACAGCCAGACTGCACCTGCATGGGATAGGGAAGTCATATAGGTTAAGCAAGTGGGTACCCCACATTGTCGGCAGCCAACAAAATACAACGAGTGACAGCCTGTTTCTCCTTGCTCAGTCGGCACCTGAACACACCCATATTTGATCGCTTGCTCACTGGTGACGAAAAGTGAGTCCTCTATGACACTCCCAAGCGTACTAGACATTGGTTGTTGCCACGTAACCCTGTTCCTCACACCTTAAGACCACCTCTGCACCCATAAAAGGTTATGCTCTCTGTATGGTGGACTTGTCGCAAAGTGGTGCATTCCACCTGATCAGACCATCACTGCTGACCTCTACTCACAGCATTTGCAAAGGGTGAACCGTGCATTGCGGCAGAAGGAGCCGGCATTGGTGAATCGCAAGGTGTGCTTAGTACTCAACGTCGTCAACGACAATGCCAAGCCACATGTGGCGAAGGGGACCCGGGAGAACCTTCAGCAACTTGGCTGGGAAACACAGTACTATACACCATATTCACTAGACCTTGCTCCAACAGATTACCACCTGTTTCATTCCTTCGACAACCACTCCCGTAGGAGATCCTTCGCCAACGAGGGAGACCTGCTGAACGCACTCACGGACTTCTTTGCCTCGAAGACCGCCGACTTTTATCACCAGGATATTGTGCAGCTGCAGGAACGTTGGCAAAATGTGTTGGATGCTGATGGAGCTTACTTCGAAACCAAAAGGAACGTATCGTCCACTGTATTGCTCTTTATCACTGCTCTGGAACAGCAAAAACTTTTTTGGTTACCTTCTTTGTATTCATATATTTTATGTTTCCTTTGTTCATACACAATACGTATACTAACGTTTATTCTGATGTTATTCTTGTCACAACATACCTTGTTAGTTTGAAAACAAACATTTACGTTTCTTTTGAAATAATTCGTATCTACGTCATAAGCAGATGCTGCATATGTGTAGTGTAGTACTTATAATCCATGTTTGTGTGCTTTTCAACAAAAGTATAAAACCCAAGACGCTTCAACCGGAAAATTCTCATCTCACATTAATCTTCATTAGGCGAGATTCAGATTCACTTTGACGAATTAGGAGCCAAACCCGTAACCACTAGGCCACGCTCTGTGCAATCTAGATGTTGTCAACGACAGGACTTCGCGTTCTGCCTCCTGGTGCGATCACTCGATCACATGATGGGTATTTTCGTGATCTGCTCTATGGAACTTGCTCCTATGACCACCAACACGACGAGCTCATGTTGGTTGTATTTGAATTTAATGTTTAAGGCCTTTAGAAATCTTTGGTTCAGGCCGAATGGATGATTATTGGTGGAATGAAGATAGTGGAAGGAAACAGGAGAACCCGAGAAAACCCACGCACACACGATGTTAGCTCATGTTGGTCTCAGTAGCTCAGTGGTAGAGTGTTGGTGTAGCAGCATTCGGGAGGCTCGATCACAGTGGTTGACTATTCTGACAGATTGTTTAAGAGATTTCCTCAGTCATACCTGGCAAAATGTGGGATGGCACCTTCAACGTAGACCCTGGCTGACACATTCCTGAATCCTTTCCACGCCCCTATCCCAGCCTGAGCCTTAGATGCCTAAGGGTTATGAATACAATTAAATTAAATTGTGCTTCGATCTTGAGTCTATGTTACGAATATTGAAAGCAGTCATCGTATTGTACTTTTGTTTGCTAATATTGCATGGAAATAGTATTCCATAAAAATCTAGATCAACAATAGTTTACTAATTACCACATTAATTAACTAAGAATTATGCAAACAGATACGTTTTAATGAGATCATACCTTTTTACTACGTCTACTATTCAGATCTAACGCCATACTGGGTTAGAGGGAAGCAAACCGGGCCCCAATTTTTTTTGCTTGATTCTTGTAGTGTGTGACGAGATAAACACGACGGTACCAAAATTTTGGAAATTGCACCGGGGGAACATGGGTAATTTTGTAGTTCAAGTGGAGAAATTGAAGAGAGGGAGCAGACCGGGTCCCAATTTTTTTTGCTTGATTCTTGCAGTGTGTGACGAGACAAACACGACGGTACCAAAATTTTGGAAATTGCACCGGGGGAACATGGGTAATTTTGCAGTTTAAATTGAAAAATCAAAAATCATTTAAAAAATTGTGTATAAAAATTACCTCGAGTTTTCAGACAGTTTCAGCTTGATATTTAAGTCCTACCAACTATCGAAAGTGACATTATATAGTAAGGATGGCTATTTCCGGATAAATAGTTTTCCGTTTTCCTGAATTGACATTTTTTGTTTTCCACCTTTCCGGAAATTTTTCCGTTTTCCGCCTTTCCGGAAATTTTTCCGTTTTCCGCTTTTCGGAAAATTTTCCGTTTTCTGCTTTTCCGGAAATTTTCAGGTCATGGGTAATAAGTAAAGAGAAAAGCAAACCCATTTTTTTTGTTTCCATCCTTCTTAATCAATAAAGCAATACCATGAATTTAAACATATTAGTACTTAGATTATTACGCTAATTTTAAGAACAGCAACAAACTGACACAAATCATACAATTAGGTATTTCCAACGGACTGACGTCTTGACGACCAATCACCATCTTCCGACAAGGATATGACACTTTAAAAAATATGCAGTTAGATAACAATAATAAACTGATACATCCTTGTTGGCTATTGCCCAATTTGAACAAGATGGCAGCCGTTTTCTCTTTGATTATTTAATTTCTAATAGTTGTAACAACAATTTTGAAAATTAAAAGGGTTGAAAAGTCTAATATTACTGTTTCCCAATTCCATGTCCGTTCGACATGAAACTTGTTGGCAGCTAAAGAACTAATTAATTTTGAGCAAATTTTGTAATGTTTATCTTTAAGAGGGCTCCTCGCTCCATTTTAAACAGTTTTTAAAATATTTCAAAAACTAATAGTATTATCAAAAATGTAAATTCATAACGCACTAGAACTCACAAATTACTATGGAATGCAATGGACAGCGATCTCGAGAAACGCCCACTCACAAATTACCGTCATAAGGATTTGGATTTTCTCTTCCCATCGTTTTCAATCGTTGAAACATCAAGTAATGGAAACTGCCTGTTTAATGCTATAAGCATTGCTTTGTTTGGGAATGAAGATTATGCCTATTTCTTTAGGCTTCTTACAATTAAAAAAATGTGAGAGCAGAGGAATGAAATCTATGCAGCAATCCACCTGTTTGAAGATAATGAGGAACAATTATTGAATCTAATTTGGAATACCTCTGAGAAGTGCACAGTAGAAAACAGTTTCTTCATTAGCCAAGACGGTTGGGGAAGAGCCACCCATTCTCAAATGATTGCCAACGCATTTGATCGTCCTGTCTGGGTCTTCCATCTGTATCCAAGTCTTGTACAAGAAATCCACAATGCGAAACAAGTGTCCGACAAGATTTCACACTTCAGGCCAATTCCGCACGAGCCAGCAATTAGTGTACACGAACCAATCAGACTGCTATTAAGAAATAATCATTACGAATATAGCCTGAAAAACCAAGTCGAGCCAGCTCTGTAGAACTTAATTGTAGAATGTACATACATATTACATCATCGAATATAGAAATGGGTATATAAAAATGTGATAATCATGTGATTAGAAAAGAAAATAATGAAAAGGCAAAAAAAAAAATGTGTGTAAGGGAGAGAGAGTGAGAGTGTGAGTGGATGCTTCTATTTTGCACCACTTCCTCGTTGTTAGAAGCGGAAACGGTTACACTCAGTGTATCTGGCTAAGAGTGCAAAAGGCATGGTTGAAAAAAAAAATCAATGCTATTACTTTTACTCCCTCCTTGTGAAGCACCTCAGTCCTTACGGCGCCAAGGTACATTTTCCCTTAGTTTCAAATTGTCCTGGTAACTAAGGGAAAATGTACCTTCATTTGTACCTTGTGTTAATTTAATAGTTTCCTTGAAACATGTGATGCGAAACTATAAAATTAATTTTACCTTTATCACGTTTATTCATGAAAAAAAAAAAATATTAGTTTCTTCATGTCAAATTTCACAAAACGTAGAAATTAGAGCTATTGAAGTAGAATATGAATGACATGGTAGGTAAAGTGATATCTAACACATTGAATATGTCATCGGTATTTGGGAATCACACAGTGTGCTCCCTCTCCTCGATTTCTGAACTTCCACTGCAAAATTACCCAAATTACCCATGTTCCCCCGGTGCAATTTCCAAAATTTTGGTACCGTCGTGTTTGTCTCGTCACACACTACAAGAATCAAGCAAAAAAATTTGGTGCCCGGTTTGGTTCCCTCTAACCGAAAAAATCACATTGTTTAGAAATAATTAACAAGCCATTGTAACTTCAAGCAGAAAATTTAGAATGACGAAAATCATAAATACTGACTTTATATTGTCCTTTCCGCCATTTAGATGCAAATGTCTAAATTGTTTGTCTCATAGGTCACAACATGACTTTAATATGCCTGTGAAAATAATTTTGAATAGCAGTAAATTTTATGCTGTTTTTAAGTTTCTATTCCGACATTCCTCTGTTCTGGCCCAAAAAAAGTAGACAAAATGATTTAATTTGCCCTGCTTCTACAGAACCTGTTCATAGCAATCTTTATTATTGGAAACATGAATGAGAATATTACGCTTGAAGTTCACGAGAGTGCGCTCCTATCAAACACATTATTTTTTTTTCATCCAATATTTGATTGAAAATTAGTTAATTTTGTAAGAAAAGTTTCATCTTTACTAATTACACTAAGTTCAAATATATAATTTCTTCTTTAAAAAAAATACATTTTATTCTGAACTTTACGATTAATATTAACACTTGGCATAACGAATCTGGACTTGCGCAACAAAAATGAACGATAGCCCAACTAAAGTGAATATTTGAAGTATTCAGTCTTCAGGTTTCACTCACTACTCAGTTAACTGAACCGTTCAGCCAAAAGGATTTTTTTTGTTTTTTAAGAAAATATATTATTGATTTCTTATTAGAACTGAAATTCAGTCTTCGGTCATTGTAGAATATATCCTTTCATCGAGCCGGAGGAATTAACGAACAGGGTGTACTGTGGACCATTTTCCTGATGTTCTTTGAACGATTGTTGATGACAATGAGCTTACTAGTTCGATTTCTTTTTTAACGTAAACAAGACGGGCTTTCAAACTATCGAAAATGTTCCCCGATTTTGGTACAAAAAAAGAGCATCAAGTAGGGAAGCTCTTAGCCGAGAAAAAACAGCTGTCTCTTGCATAAAGGCAGTGGGTTTTGAACGTCTTTATTGCTAAAGGTGCTTTTCAGGCGATTTTTGTGTAAATCTCGGATTCTGGCTATGACGGTTACGAACTGTTAATGCATACTCAAAATACTGCTTTTACTTTGAGACTGTCCACTTCACAAGCTTTCAGTAAGTTTAATGTAAAGCAATGATCTCCAACAAAAGATGGAGGGACTACCTTTGTATGTCTAATATATTTTCATCGTCGCACGAAATTTCAATGCTAGCTACTCCAACAAATTCAATCCTAGAGAGTTCTAACTTTCAAGGAAGAAAGTTCATAACCAATACAAGAGTTCGATTAATACTAATTTTTAATTTTCTTTTTTGTTCATTGTTGAAAGAGCTTCATTGTTACAGGTTTTGATATTCACAACAACAATCAAGCGCCGCCAATCGATTAGATTTAGAGCCACCAGTGCTTTGCTTCAAATTCTTAATTTTACCGGTGTCAAGAAATTGCTGCCGTTCACCACCGTCCTGTATCTTATTTTGGTGGCGCAACTGCGTTATTTTCAATACGTTTTAGGTCGTATGTAATGCAGTTTGTTCAAACTTTCGTTTACTCCAACGCATCGTCTTATTCTTTTCACAGTATGCTTTTGTAAGTACTGTTCCTGGCAGACAGATGGCGCGCGCGCGTTTTTTTTTTAACACACACAAGCAGGCGGACCCGCTCAGTTCGGCGCCAGAGCTTTACCAAGGAATCACACCAGGGAAGCTATTGTATTATAAAAACTTTGTCCATAAGATGAGACGAACATCCAGGAGCTCTGTTTATGAAAGAGATGTAATGAGACGTTTTATACTTTTGTAAGCATTTGAAAAACATAACATTTTTATCTATCATTTTATTAGTGAAGTGTTTTTTTATGGCAGAAAATGGATTTATTTATTTATTTACAGCATAAACAGGCAAAGATATAGTAGGAACGTAACTAGGGGGGAGCAGACGGGGCATATGTCACGGGCGCAGGATTCAGGGGGCGCTAAACGGAGCAAGTATTTTTTTACTATAGATATTCAGCTTAGAAACCAAAATCTATATAAAAGGAGCTAAATGCGTAATGTGTGAAGTGAATGCATTATTGTAGGACGCACAGAAATACTTGGAAGCCCTATTAACATAGTTACTTGAAACCAGATGTTTACTCCGGAGCTCATCAAATCTTTGTCTCTGAGATCATGTTTTACTTCCAGTTTCACATAAGGAGCCACCACTGGTGCTTTCTAAGCGAGCTGAGATTGATACAACAATAAAAACTTTCTGGAGGAAAAAAAGTGTTTTAGGATATATATAAGGAATTGTTTAAGAAAAGTACGTTTTAAAAAGGGTTTCATATTTTTTTTTTAAAGTTATTTCGGTGTTGTGATACTTCTCTCAAGCTAATTATTCGTGAACTAAATCCTAAAGTGTTCTGCGACCAATCAAACGCAACATCGTTGCAAACTATTAGGATAAAGAAGCTCATATTAAAAAAAATATATATTAAAATATGCTTTCAAAATATATAGAAATACATGAAAGTAACAATGGAACATGTCAACCGATTTACGTCACTGTGCAGAATTTCATCATTATATGACGTCTGGAAATGAGTTTAATTAACGTTGCAAGATTTGAGGACACCACGAACCATTGTGAACTAAAGAAAAGTCTGCAAAATAATAATAGGGAATGCGGAGGGAAAGAAGTGATCATTAAATTAAACAATCACTTTTTTTTGATTAAACAGCAAGTAAGATGGATTAACAAGATGCTATTAGGTACATTGAATTCTCTACATTAAGCAGGAGCATACCCAGATATTTCTTATCTGCGGGGGATAGTATAAGTGGTCCGGCCGGACCCATTCCCTGCGTACGTCATGCACATAAATTACCAGAATGTGTCAATGTAATACCAAATGAATTTCATATAACCGAACTGTCGTAGTTCAGTTGGCTATGGACCTGAGAGATCCTAGGATCAATGCTACAAGCCAAACTTATTGACTGAGACGTTTCCAGTTATTTTCCTCAGTCTTACGAGGAGAATTCTGGAATTGTATCTTAAAAATAGGCTCTTATCCGCCTACCTCTCACATCTTCCTTGTTCTATCCTGACCTGAGCGAAAGTTGTCTGAAGGCCATAAATAACATTCAATTCAATTTAGTTTAAACATACATATAGGCTTAAACACGTTTAGTACACTGTAAAAAATATTACGTAAAGGTGAAAAAAAAACAATATTTATTTGTCTATAAGTGAAATCTGTAAACATTTTCATTTCTTTCTATAGAATAGAAGTATCTCTCTGTGAAACACACCGAAACAAAGTCTTTACAAGAAAAGAATAGGGTTGCGAGAAAGGAAAAAAAACCACAACTTTTCTCCCCAAACATCTGGAACAATGTTTGTAAGGGAAGGGGTGGTTGTGTAGGAGTTCCTGCTGGAACAAATCCCCTCTTACTGTTCCGGACAGACTAAGGAAGAAGAAACCTAGGCCAAGTCAACAAGTTTGAAAAACCACCAGTTGGAAAATACGGATTAGTGTGGAAGGAGATTGCTTTCGTAATCCTTTAGGAAGATTAGGAAAAAGCAACGGTTTCTACAGCTTTTCCTGTTTGGTTTAGGAAAGCACAACATTCTTCTTTTTTTTTCGTGTTGTTCCTACGGGATGTTGTTCTTGTTGTTGTTCCCCCATCTTAAAATTATCTGACATTTCCTACAACTGAAACTTGGAGACTCTTCCTTTAACATTGGTTAGTTTGTAACATATCTGGGTTTTAATCCAGAAAGTACGCATACATGCTCATTTGTACTTCTTAGTCAATTGTTTCGATAATCTTCCATTCAAATTCACTGATGCTTTGGGCTAGTATGATCTACTCTAAATTTCTCTTCAAAGTTAAGCAAGTGTGATGGAATAGAGATATTATCTTCATATAATGTAGTCGGTTATAAAACAGATCACAATTGTTTCCTGGTGAGGAAGAGGGACGTGTTTAAATAAGAAATCCCACACCGAATGATCGTAGCTTAGTTGTTAGGGCGTTGGCTTAGTAATTGGAAGGGTCCTAGGAACGATTCCTGCGGTTGCCCATCCTGATTTAGGTTCCCCAGGTTTACAGTCAAGATACTGATGATAACAGGACAAACTTCGATGTTATTCAAATATAATGACGACAAACGTTGACAGCTGGTGGTTTGAAAAGTGAAAGAATCCACTATACTGCCATTTATGAACAATGTTTAGTAAGTCTTGTAACAACACGATAACGTTAGTCCTCATAACGTAGTTGGAATTCAACTTTCACTTCAAGACCTGAGCGTGTTACATTAAAGACGTGTAGAGGTTAGCTACGAGCTGATTCTTAATCAACAATGACCATTTCCGATTTGAATATTCATAACACTTCTACGATAGGATGAATGTAACACATCATTAATTTGCTACTTCCTTAGTGAAGAGATTTCATTTTCCGCCAGTGTGCAGAGAGAGAGAGAGAGAGAGAGAAGTGGGGAAGAAATATAGTTATGAAAAATGTAAATGGCACAGAAAATCAAAACGAGAAATTGAATAAATCTAACCGTAAGTAAATAACACATCTCGCTCTGGATTTTTTAAAAAAATCGTTTATGGCCTTTGGGTATCTATGGCTCAGGCCGGAATAGGGTAGGGGAAGGAGTCACTCAGGCTTCATTTCAAGGTATCAACCCGGTTTTTGCTTGGTATGTCTTAGAGAAACATCAGTAAGGATGATCGGTCTCTTGTATCGAACCGTGAAACTCTCAAATTCGAAGTCAAGGCTCATTCAATTGAACAACGAGCGCTTGGTTCACATCTGCAACTGTAACAAGATTTTTAATATCTTATTCTAATTAAAACGTTCAATTCAATAATATTAGTATAAAAAGGAAGCCACTACTAGCTTCACTCAGTGGTAGAGCGTTGGCTTTGTATTTGGAAGATTCTGGGATCGATACGAGCGGCCGGCCATCCGGACTAAAGTATATCTAGGCTTTTCCTCAGCTACAGCAGGGTAATGTTGGGATGGTACCTTCAAAACTAGGTCCTGGTTGACTTCCTTTGACATTTTCTACCCAAACCTATCTCGGTGTGAGCTAAGTTCCTAAAGGCCATAAGTACAATTCAAATTCAAATTTCACTAATAGTGACAGGAAAATCGTTACTAAAATTCAAGATCTTTCCGAATTTGAATTTTTGGTTTCTGGCCTTTAGACATCTAAGGCTCAGTCCGAGATAGGGGAGGATAAAGAATTCGGGAAGGTATCGGCCAGGACCTATGTTGAAAGTGTAACCCAGCATTTTCCTGGTGTGACTAAAAAAAAAACTGGAAAAACCTCAGTCAGGATGGTCGCCTGTTGGGATCGAACCCAAGACCTACCAAATCCTACGTCAGCTCGGTAAGTCCTTTCCGAAGCTATACTCAATGCGTGCTCACTGGAAATCGGACGCAGTACTCTGTATTAACAGACGATAAGAGTAACTAACAAATAAGATAAATTTATACTTTCTGAAAACCAGGACTGCGCTATTAACTCCGTCTGCTTATAGTTTGATTTAGTAAAAAAAAAAAAAAAAAAAAAAAAAAAAAAAAAAAAAAAAAAAAAAATTAAAAACCTAAATGCCCCTTTGTAGTTCAGAGTTTGAAGTAAGTTAGGCAATTAAAAATCTCTGTATTAGATAATAATGTATGAAAACTGAGATTTAGAAGTAATTGAAGATTTTGAAAGTCTACATCGAAATAATTTTTAATGATTCATACATGCCGTGATCGTTATAGTAAAAGAATATTGGACTTTAAAAGAATGTTAAGTTATTTGAGAAATATATTTACTAACTTTTAGAATACTAAATCAATAATTTCTAAAAAAAATATTAATTTTCTAAACCTTAAAATATTATCAAAGGAATTTTAAAAGAATTTACAAATTTTGAAGTTATTTTAATATATTTTTTAATGAATTCATCTTAAATTTGAAAATAATTTTAAAATAGTTACTTAAAAAGTTATAAAATAGTATATTTGAAAAGAGTTTTATAAATATATTAAAGTGCTTGGTCTCAGATTTTCCTCTGCCAACTTTGTCACCTGATTAAATGTACACCCTGTATAGAAAAATGTATTTTAAAAAGTAGCTTTCAATTGTTCTCACGAAATGTTCATATCCCGCACAATACATTACACACATCCTAGACCATAACACATGATAAGGATGCCAATAATATTGACAGCGTGTTTATTTTCATATGAAAGAAAAAGGGAGCATAGAAACCGACAATGACATATGAGTGAAGTGTCTGTAAAACAAGTAAAAAAAAAAAGGCCAAAGAAATATTATTACGTAGCAATACGAGTTTGAATGTGTAAAACGAAAAACAAACTATGTACAAACGAGAGTGATATGTGAAATAATTGCTCACTTTCATATATTGCTGCTAACAGAGAGGAGAAAAACAATCAATTGTTTTCACATGAGTTTGTGTATTTTGTAACTCCACGTGTCTGTTTATATACATATAATGGATGTACACACATGGGCACATATGAAATGTGAAACTAAAAGAAATAATCAGAGCAGACGTATGGGGAGGGGTGAAATGAGTGAAATATTACGACGGAGAAACAACAAAAATTTCATTTTGAGACAAAGTCTAATGATAAATATTCCATCTGTTGTCAAATTTTGAAATATCCCAATAAAATATGCCTTTGTGAAACGGTAATGAAAGCAAATATGGGTGATTTTGTGGATATTAAACACACAGTCATAAAAAGGTTTTCATCTATTTTTTTCCTTAACATAATTCTGTTTGTCTCTCTCTCTCTCTCTCTCTCACACACACACCTGCCCACGCATACACATAAATACCATTCACAAACCTTCGTCTATCAGAGACCGATACAAATACAGGATGGTCAGAAAGTAATGGTCATAATTTCAAGGATAAATTTCTTAGACTGAATCCAGTATAAAAAGTTCATTTGAAGAAATGTCGATAGATGGCTGTAGCTTTTGGAGTTACTAAATGTGCCACGCCATAATCGCAAGTGACGTCATATTTTGGGAAATAATACTCAAGATGTATCGGCTTAGCCAATCACAGTCATTTATACTCAAAAATTGCATTTGGACACTATTTATGATTTGATGTAATAGAATATGGACAGAATTCCCCCAAATAAAATTTTTACCATATTATTATATATAAAATCTGATAACACCCCAAAGCTTGGACTGTTTGCTGATGATACGGCCTATTGGGGTTCAGCCATATTTACAAAAACAGCATTAAAATACCTACAAACAACTGCGAATATGTTTACCTCATGGTGCAATACGTGGAAGCCGTTCATGAACGAAAACAAAACCCAATTTGTAATTTTCTACCCAAATGGTAAAGGAATCAGAACAGATAAAAAAGCCAAAAATAAATACATTTCGATAAACAAAGTAAACATTAAACCTACAAACTCTGCAAAATACCTCGACGTGACCTTAGACCAGAGACTTTATTTCAAAAAACACATACAGGATAGAAGAAGAAAAGGACTTCAAACTTTTTCAGCTCTAAAGACCTTACTACTAGCAGAATTACCACAACATATAAAAACAAGAATATATACTTCAATATTACGACCTACCGTAACATATGGACATGAACTCTATAACAGAAATGTCAATATTGAACCTCTAAATAAATATGAAAGATACTGGATACGGGTTACAAGAAGAATGTGGAAATCAGACAAAAACATACTATACCAAAACGCCAACATTATACCTTTAGAAGAATACCTACATAAAATGAAAATAAATTATATACAAAACAATAAAGACAAAAAAATTGCCCTGTTGAACTTACCAGCTAGAATGACGTATGCAATAAATAGACACCAAATCACCTATCAAGAATTACTCAACCTAACTTAAAATACAACGGAACGGAGACTATCTTGGGCTACTTTTTCGCTGCGGATGACTACATAGATATATAGAAATAGTGCAATTCAAATCACAAACTAAACCATTTCCAACACACTTTATCTCACCTTCCTGATCGGAGTGACAAACAAACGATACAATGACAACACGACTTTTAGGATTTCTTTAAAGCATATCAAACTATTAAAATATCTAAAACAGCTGACGGGATGGGTTTGCTTGATGTTTGCGGAGTGCGTGTCTGTGTTCGATGTATGGAATCCGCTTCAATCTAAATCTCATTTTACAATAAACCCAAAGAAAGATATTTCATTCTAAGGACGAAAGTGGCTAAGACAGCCAGAAGTCCAATCTAGTGGCCCTGCGGGCCAGGATAACTACTTGTTGGTTACAGTTGACAAGGATAGAAACATGTTTCAATGTTTCAGTATGTGCATTCATCAATATATAAAATTTATTCATATGCATTAATTGTTTAAAATTTTATTTATTAATATTTTCTAAGAAAATGACTTTTAGGACCCGGATATTACTATTAAGCTATTTTCTTTCTTACTTCTTAACATTACTACTGTAACATTTATTTTCATTTCACTCAAATGTCCAAATTCTATTGGTCCTAAAAACGGCTAAAATGAGTTAAGAACGTAAAAGAGAGGCTAAATTGAACATTAAAAAAAAACTTGGCATTAATACATGAAACTCCTACTATTAGTAGGAGAAACGTGCACGAATGTGCATTTGTTTTCAACATTCATGTACTCTTCGCTGTTTTCCTCTTATTTTCGTTTGGTCTGATCCAAAATTGCCTAAATACCTGAAAAAAATTCAATTCTTGTTTTTCGTCAGGGTGTGTGGATGTATTGTAGAATTTAGTATTTGCGTGGCATAGTACATCGTCTGCGTTAACAAAGTAAAAACTATACAACATAGCTAAACAATGAATGTGGCTTTAAAATGAAATTTAATTGTTGCTGTGATCCAACAGGTTTACGGTTTAAGATATAATGTGAAAAAAAAAGCAGTTCAGTTTAGTTTATGTGCTGTTCCACGTGTTTGTTTTGTATGGTTTTCCTTAGCTGAATATTGAAAAAATAGGAACTTTGAATACTGATTTACGTTCGTAAATTAAAATATTTTTTGCTTCATGTTCAGCAAATCGTCAACACATGAAGGAAACTGTGTTTGCAATTAAAATTTATTTTCTACTTATTTCATTTTAATGAAAATATTTTGTCAGTTTAATACATGTATAATAAGAAATAATAACATCCTAAAATGGTCTAAACCACCTCTTTTGAAAGCCTAAAATAATGATCATAAAATCCTAAAAATCTGGACCGTACATAAGATTATCTTTCGACATATGTAACGATACCGTGTGTGACATTTTGGCTCCTCGGGGCATTTCTGACATTTCTTCATTTTTTTTCAAAAATTCACCCTTTACTTTATTATCATTATTCTTCTAACACCCTATATTTATCAATTTTCATTTACTTAAGTCCATTGTTACATAAGATATAGGGGAGACCCGTGTAAAGCGGTCCCTCGGGGTAAAGTGGATCCCCTACTGTATCTTCCAAACTAGTGATCATCGCTGTCTATAGCAAACCATAGTAAGATTCCCAACACCAGAATAATTGTGTTGTAGGAGTTATTTATTTATTATTAAGTTTCAGATACAGCTGGAGTTGCCATTTTACACAGAAACTAAATAACATTGCAACAAACTAAATAACATGAAATTAAATTTTAAACAACACATAACACAGCAATTGATATCACTAACATGACGATTATAATACACAAAGAATAACTCAGATATTTGTATTTAGCGTTCGATGCAAAGTGCTTTTAGATCAGAAAATATCGATATTTGAATCGAGATTATTATACGTGGAATAAGGAGCGCTGCAGTATACTTAGCCTAGGCGTAGTACAATGAAGGAGGTTATTATTTCTGGTTATTCGCAAGGAAACACGGAAGTAAAATTTAGATATCAACTCTCCAGTTCTAATATTCCCGTTAAGTATCTTGTACAAATACATCAAATCTGCCAGTTTGCGACGAGAAGAGGGTACGTGGAGACCAAGAACGGATAATAACTCGGGTTTGCTTAAGCTACGTACCGATGGTATTCTTCTTTTGACTATAACAAGAAAACAGTTCAGAACAGAATCAATATGAGATAGATTAGAAATACTAGCCATGTTCCAAATTGGGGAGCAATATTCAATTTTAGGGGAGATGAAGGTTTTGTAGAACATACTCAATGAATGAAGGTCCTTAATTTCTGTAAATCTATAGAGAGGACCAAGTAAGCGCATAGAACTGTTAGTTATAGAAGTCACATGATCAGCAAACAGAAGTTTTTCGTCAAATACCACTCCAAGGTCCTTTTGAGAAGGAACTTTAGCAATAGGATCATCTTCAATGATATAGGCAGATGGGATTTGATTCCTCTTTAAAGAAATGGTAAGAAAAGAAGATTTTGAGGGATTTATTTTCAAGTTCCACGCATTACACCAGTCCAAGAGATCAGAGATGGAATTTTGGAGATCAGCAACATCATGTAATGATATGATTTCTCGAAATGATTTAAAGTCGACAGCAAAAAGAAGAATTTTGGATTTTGTTGACGAGAGATAAGATGGGAGGTCGTTCATATATAGAAGGAAAAGGAGCGGGCCCAAGACACTACCTTGAGGTACACCAGAGAGAACGGGAACAAAATTAGAAGATGATCCAGAAAGAACAACACGTTGTTCGCGGCCAGTGAGATAGTCTCGCAATAATGAAAGGAAGTTACAATGGATATTGAATCGGTGAGTTAATTTATAAAGAAGAAGATTACAATCAATTCTATCGAAAGCTTTACTAAGATCTAGATAGATGACATCAAGCTGTATGTTATTGGACAGGGATTGGGTAGCATCAGAGAGTAATAAGGACAGGTTGGTAAGTTCCAGTGATCGGACGATAACAGTAGATGAGATATTTCAGAAAAATCACGTTTTGAAGAATCTTGATCTAAAGTAATCCCTTTACTGTATCTAAACATACTCGAATAGTATAGCTGATATATGATTAAAACCCTTTATATTTTCACGTATCAAACATCAGATATGTGTATCAGTCATGAGAGGGACAAATGGCAACATGCTGTGTTACAGTGTTTTTTTTTTTAACAAAAAGTGTGAATGGGGCAAAACGGTCCCCCTCTGAAATGGGCTCATGACGCATTATGCAGCACTTAAGGACGCTGATTGTGAGGCATTCATATGTGACCTTTGTATGTAATCGCGCTAAACGGATGTTTTTTATTTGTCTGTTCAATAGATGCTTTCGGAAGGTTCAAAGGTGCAGCTGCATTGATAAAACATGAACACTTGTTTATTTCTTTTCAATTTTTGTATAATCACTTGATCAGATGTGGTTAGTATTGTGCACTGTGTTTGGCTACTGCATTAATAGTATGCTCATTGTATTCAGTAATTTTACAGTATAATTGATATAACTCCAGAGATTTAATGGCTTTTGGTTATGGGACCGCTCTACCCATATACCTGGGGTTAAATGGCCATTTTGTACCTAGTTACAAAAACTATAATTTGGAAAACATAGAATGTTGTTTTGGCCTCAAATTTCACCTAAAAGAGATGAAAATATCCACACAACATACCGACAAAATCCTAACCCAGAAAACAAAAAAATGTACGAGATATAGACAAACAATCCTTAAGGTGACCACTTTACCCTGGTCTCCCCTACTATTTACAAGCATTCTGTCTTCTTCTATGTGTGTTGGTGAATTCTCATGCATACCCAAGTCAGATATAAAATAGGTATAGATGTTAGTTATAGAAGCTATTTTGGCCTCTGGTACTTTGTTCTTTATTTATATGCAGTTGCCAAGGGAATTAGGTCTGTTGAACATGTTGGCCATTTAACCCTTCCTACATTCGAAATCTAACGTTCTTAAAAACCATGCGTTCACAAACATTCAGCAAATGTGTGTCAAGATGTATAATTTGTTTTATCTTGATCATTTACCGTATTACTCAAAGGAAATTCGAATATGGCCTAAGGATGAGTTGTCTAAAGGCCATAAATAAATTCAAATTTCAAAAATAAATACCAATAATTGTGTTCATATGTAAGATGAAAGGTATAGGGGAAAACAATAAAAAAAATATTTTTAAAAACATAATTGTCTTTAAAAATTCGTACTAAATTTTGTTTATGCATGAGAAAGAAAGAGAAAGCATGGGCACGCTCTCATTATATAGTCACTTTATAAATTCTTCAATTAGCACACCCCATGCTTTTCTTTTCAGTCATGCGCAAACAAAATTATTATTTTTACTTTTTTAGTAGGATTTTTTAAAAAAAAGAAAAGTGTGTCTTTAAAAAGTTTAATTATTTTTTGAGTTATTTCTGTTTTCGGGTAGTTTTTCTCAAGGTAAAGTTTGATTATCCAAATCCTAAAGTGTTCTGCAACCAGTCAAACCAAAGTTGTCGCAAGCTAGTATTTATTTTATGAAGTTAACAATGGAAAATTGTATTGTTACGCAACGTACGTCGTTGTGCAAAATTTCACAATTGTAGTGAAGTCGGGAAATGAGTACGTTGTAAGATTTGAGGACACCACGAACCATTGTGAACTAAAGAAAGTGCATGGTCGCAAAAGACAACTGTCAGGAGAGCTTCTTCTATTTACTCGCAACCAGGGGCGGACTGGGTATATTAGAGCCTAGGCCGCGGTTACCAAGGAGGGCCCTCAGACTATTACACCGTATACAATTACAATTATAATGACGAAAAACCAATGAAGTTGATGCACTGCATCACGTGACACCGGGAAATATTCAAGGTCCGTCAGCAACTTTGTAGAACTGTATACAGGTTACCTCCACCCACACAATGTAATTGTAGTCTCAGTGAAATTTTCCTATCAATCTTGGAGTGTTCGATCAAAGTACGACCTTTGTTTGCCTAAACGTTGAAATATTCCTTCTTGTGTCAGCCTTCAAACATTGATTGAACACTCCAAGATCGATAGAAAAATTTCACCGAGACTACAATGACGTCATTTGTTGGCATTGTTTGAGGTAGCCTGTATAAAGTTCTACAAATGCTGCTGATGTACCTTGTTTTTTTTTACCGGCACCACGTGATCAAAACACCTCAGTGACGTAACGTGAATCAACCTCATACAGTAGACGCAAAAATAATAACTTGGCCGCTAAGGAAGAGGCATTGCTCACTGCAAGGCTACGTCTATTCTGAGCAGGCCCTACTCTAAAACGTCGTGATGTCTTCTGATTAGCAATCACGCTATTTTGCGTCTACTGTAGTAATTACCTACACCATTATTTTCAATCTCGTACTTTATTGGCATTATCGCCTACTGGACGTGATTGTGGTAGAACACTTTTATTCCAGAGCTGGATAGAATTATGGTATTTGTCTGGCGAAAAAAAATCCTTGTCAACACTGTAGCCTAAGCTCCAGCGGATGATTCCGAAAACGAAGCATGTTTTCTGTTCTAAATGAACTTGATATTTGGACTAGCAAAAGTAAATACATTTTTAAAAATGCGCTGTTTTTCCATTTTTGAGTTATCAAATATAGACCTACAAGATGTGTTAACATCCATAAAGGACCCATCAGCCTGTGGTTAAATATGAGCCCAGCTACAAACCAGGCCCCAGTCTTCAACGATGAAAGGGCCCCGACTGCCCAACATAATTAAAAAGGACCCAGGGCCCAAACTACCCAACAATAAAAAGGGCCCAGGGCCCCAACTGCTCAATGCAATGAAAGAAGGGCCCCAACTGCACAATATAATGAAAGAAGGGCCCCAGACACAAACTAAATCACAGTTTCCAATAATAAAAGACCATAATGAAAGATGGGTCTAGCCACAAATCCAGTAACAAAAAGGCCCCATTGAAAAGTTAACTTACTGACGGAAGGATGAAGAGGGGTGTGTGTTGGCAGCATAATAACCAGTGATCTACCGAATTATTTAGCTTTCTTCTGTTTTAGCTTTTCTCTATTTCTCTTTCTTTCTTTGTTCTCATTATTTTTCTTGTGAAAGGGCCTAGGACGCAATTGCGGCCTAGCGGCCCTGGCCAGTCCTCCCCTGCTCGCAACCTAGTCATATATACCATTTTACATTTTGATGAACTGACCGATTACTTGCCTATTGATGGTGATAATACATTTTTACTTTTGGTGGGATCTGATGTTCTCTTCTTTACCCTTAAGATATTTATCAACACAATCGTTACAGTGCTAAATAAGATGTAATCTTACTAAACTTTGGCCGTGTTAAAGGACCCAAACGCCTTGCATCTTGGAGGACAGCATAAAAAACAGAAGACGGACCTAACCCTTCTTCAAATAAAGACATGAAAGTAGTTTTGTTCAGAGCTGAAACGGGTCACCGGGCCAAGTTTTGAACCGCGGGTCTGGGCTTGGGACCCCGATCTGACCCCGTGACCCCATTTCGATCCGGTGAAACAGCAGGCGAGGTAGAGATTTTAATTATTTCGTTGCGTTAGAACAGTGTTACTTTCAGTAATCCGGTTTCAACTCTGGTGTTGTTGGATGTAGCTTGACGCTTTTTTTACACGAAGCAGTGTTACGTGCTGCTCTGTAGGATAGGTATATAGTGTGTAGCAACGCTTCATACACCAGGGCCACTTGCCTTTTCTTTCTGGTACACACACATCAATATATTTTTTTATCCATGGTGTCAAAATGGTACCACTGGCGCAAACTTCGATAGAGAACAAGTATCCAGAAATTCGTTTGAAGTTTTAGTGATATTATGTCCTAATTAAGCATGCAGCTTTAGAAGATGGGATCTACTATTCACACAGGATCTTAAACACACTCTAATTTGAATCCGAGGCGGAATATTAGTACATAGAGAAGCAGTAGTCACTCGTACTGTTCTTTCACTTGACACTTATCTTATTTGTGCAGTCGGCGTAGTAATAAACCTCACCTCAAATAAGTTTGATACTGAAACTTCTCCCAGATACCCTTTTTCTAACGCCCTCACACATTTCTGAGATACTGGAGGATTAGGATGATGAAGAAGGATAGACACGTAGACAGATCTGACTCGAAGATCTGTGAGCAAGATAAATCGATTATAGTTTGCCATTGCCTTCTCTCGGATGAAATTAACTTCTAAGGACGGGATGTAGAACTACTTGTGTCCCCCTAGGATATGTTACCACTCTCAACTATCAGGGATACCACTTAATCATAATCATCATAATTACTGATCTGCTGAGTGCGACAGGTCCTTCAAACTACGTTTAAGCCCTCTCCATTCATTCCGTTATTGCATTTTCCTTTCTTAGTCAAGCATAGATTGATAGTTCCTTAATACTGTAAAGAAGTTGAACTCCTCGTCTTCTTCCTTTCAACCAAACTCAATTGCATTACTTACGAATATAATATTTTAGCAGCCAATGCCTTAAAAAGTTTGTTTTTATCTTATTTATTGCCTCTAGTATTTTTCGTCTCCCATCCACTCTCTTTATCATTTCTTCATTACACACTTCTGTGTTTAACTGTTTTATTTTAATTCTCCACCACGTCTACATTTCGAAAACTTGTAATTTTTCTGTCTTCAATCTTTTGCAGAGAAGGTTAATGTAAAGCAACAATCTCCAACAAAAGATGGCAGCACTATCTCCGTATATGTCTAATGTATTTTTATCGTTGCACGAAATTTCAATGCTGCTCCTACAAATTCAAGCCTAGAGAGCTCAAACTTTCAGGGAAGAAAGTTCATAACCAATTCAAGAGTTTAATCATTGCCGATTTTTTAAATTCCTTTTTGTTCATTGTTGAAAGAACTTCATTATTGTAGGTAGGTTTTGGTATTCACAATAATAATCAAGCTATTTCAACAATGAAGAGAAACGAAAATAAAATATCAGTATTGATCAAACTCTTGAATTGGTTATGAACTTTCTTGCCTGAAAGTTAGAGCTCTGTAGGCTTGAATTTGTAGGTACAGCATTGAAATTTCGTGCAATGATAAAAATACATTAGACATATACGGAAATAGTTCTGCCATCTTTTGTTGGAGATTGTTTCCTTACATTAACCTTAATACAATTCTAAAATGTATATGCTAGTTGTTGGCGTCAGGAGTAAATGTATCGATTGATAAAATAAATCAGAAAGCATTCATGTTTTTGTCAAATATAGCAGTTGATATGATTTTAACTAGTTTAGGATTATTTTTTTTCATTTTCTATACTAAAAGATCTGTAAACGTGCATTCACTATATATCATTGCGTTCAAGACAGAAGGGCGTAAGTGTGTTTGCTTTCCATATAACTTAGCACCATAATTATGTATATAAAATTGAAAGTCTGTTTATTTAAATGCTATACAATTCCGCGCCTTTTGTCGGATTGGAGTAAAAATTGGCACACACATTCCTTAGCACCTGCAAGGACTAAGGCAATAAAATTTTGCACCACAACCCAAAGACGGTGAAACATGGGGTTGCAGCTTGAGAACCGCTTAAGCTAGAAATTTGATATTTGGCATGCAAATTCTTCGTTTCAGCAACGAGAATGAAAACTTAAAGAGTGGAATATGAAAACTCGAAAACTGTTAGATTTGGAGTCTTGAAATATAGCATGCGTGTTTTTTTTAAGACGATGAGCAATTAATGACAATATTAATTGTAGCAGTAATTATAGTATGAGCTGTGGTAGTAGTAGTAGTAGTAGTAGGAGGAGGAGGAGGAGGAGGAGGAGGTTGTGGTACTGGAATTATTATTGGACATAATGGTGAATGTTGCAGTACAATAATGAAAAATAAGTCACACAGCATCACTGGATAATATGTTGATTCTTTCTGCTATCAAGGGTGGAGCTCATAATATTGCATGGAAATTCATGCTTCTAACTTTAATCAACAAAAATATCATTCACGTAATAACAGAACACAGAAACTACAAGCATAAGAAAGAAAAGATGTGTTATTTCTGATTCACGTCATAAGTGATGTTGTGACATGATTTTGTGTCGTTATTATACCTTCGATTTTTAATACAAAATTCTTAATTAGTTTAATAAGATCTCACGATACGCTTTAATATATTTGAGAATGAAAATGTAGTCTCATAAAAGAAACAATTGTTTGTGTTTCGAAATACTAGTCCTGTGTTGCGCTCTCGTTGTTAAATTCTAACTGTTATGTAACGCTAGCACCATCTAATGCGTTTTTATGTAACTAGTTGATCCACGAAGTAGTCTATGTGTACTGCAAAATCTCGTCAGAACGATTCCAAATATATATACGAGGAGAAAATGTATAGCAATAGGTCTGTTGAATTTTCGATTTCTATAATACTATATATAACTTGTAAATTATTGGAATCAAGTGTGAAGTTGAGAATATCAGAACTGTTTAGACGATATATCATTTTCTAAATTGAAGTAACCAAAGACATCTAATACTAGGAATTAGATTAACCAATTATCATTTACTTAAATTGGACAACATTGGTAAGTCTGTTCCAAATTAGAACATTTCCTCTCTCTAGTCCCTACTCGAAATCTGTACTAACCTCTCTTTCTTGTTCTGTATTGATTCGTCCTATAGTGAGAATTAGAGAGAAATTGTTTGAAATGATTAGTTCTATATTTAAATTAAGAACTAGATTCCGATGCAGCCAGTTGTCTGATATTACCGTCCCTGTGAAGTCTAGTCTCCGGATTACTATCCATTTGTATCTTGTTAACGGAGCGATATTAATACCAAGTTACTTAGCGTAGATTCTAGTGATTTTTGCGTATACTGTAAGTAGGTACTATTCCGATATTTGGGCCATTGAACTAAATTTATCTCTGTCATAGGTCGAATCGGGTCTTTAAATATAAGAATCATTTGACAGGAACCGAGACTCCTAATTATTCCCAGACCTCTAGATTACTGTGTACCCAAATCTAGCGGATTCGAGTATATTCTGCCATACTGGGATATTCGTGATAGTTAAATCGACCAAAGTGATTTGTCGGGATCGTATTTGGTTGTTATTACAATTGATTTCAATTTATAGAAGAGGGTTAGGGAAATTTAAATTTGCGATTGTTGATTTTCAAATCTGATTTAATTTCAAACAGTCATCTTTGTTGAAGTCTTTTTCATTCATTGTTATTTGAATCGATTCCTTTACAACAGATTCATTCTCTTCTGTAAATCGCAATGAATGGTAAGTAACCAAAATACGTTCCCGACAAATCACCTCGGTTACCCTAGTATTTTCCAGTATGGCACATACGGAATATAATAGCAAATTTTTATTTCAATTCATAAAGTTTCTGAAGACGTCGACGAAACAATTGTAAAACAATACGATTTTAAATGCATAACGTAAAACACGAAATAAATATTTTATTCCCCTATTATTGTTTAAGGGTGATAGAAAACCGCTCCCCGAAGACATTCGCTACAGTGACGAAGCGTTTTCTGCCAACAGTCAGGAGTCAGTACTATATCCAAATCATTTTGTTCGAAATGACCGCGAAGTAGGTGTTTATTCTAAGTGCGTATTAATTTTCTTTGTTCCTCTTTGACTTTTCTTTCCTATTTTTGTGTAATGCTCACAATTCAATTCAATTAAAATGTATATTTGTATGCACTATATATTTTATTTCTTTCCTGGGATGCTATAGCTGTATTGATGATTATCAAACATTCATATGTGTTAGAGGCTTGACTATCATTTGATCAAATAATACCAAAAGTAAATTAAGGTGCCCGCATCTAATTCTTCTGACAGGGTGCATAGATTGTGTACAGCATAACTACAGCTCTTGTTTTCGACAATACCTAACTTGTGAGATCGATCATGCTAATGAAATATAATTGTCAAGTTGTCACCTTATATCTGGACAATAACAAGTAGACTTTTATATATAGTAAAAGCCAATGTAACTTTGTTTTCGATGTTTATTGAGTCTCCAAAAACAATGTTCCTCCTCTAAAAGAATCCGTATTTCCAAGTTAGAATTAAAAAGCTGAACTAGAGTACCACCCCATATCAAGAGATCGTTGACTGATGTCATCACATTTGGGTTATTATCCTGGTAAACACGTACGTACACAGGATACCTATCACACAAACTTGATAGTGTCATATGACATAGCGTGCTCTGCTATAAGCTTTGGATAGAAGCAGCAGAAACGGGAGAGGGATACTTTTTGCGTTTAGCATCAGTGAAATAATGTTTTAACATCATTATCTAAGTAGTCTGATACGAACGCCGTCTTTATAATGTAATTACCATAGGACTTTGTAAGCGGATTACCACTACACAAGTGGGAAAAGCATATTATCTTGATGTATATAGTGCTGAGCAAACTTTACCTTCAATGTGTTGTTTTGGTACTGCTCAGAAGAAAGATTGGTTGGAGTGTTACCTTCAAACACTCCTCCCGTGATCTTTACTCTATTCACTTGCTTGTCTGCGCATCCAGGGTTGTAACGGTCATTTCTAATTACGGGTGAACACGCAAAAAGGTAGTTAAGATACATCGGAAGATAATGGAGGTAAAAGATCCCTCTTTGGCTCCTCTCTCTCTCTCTCTCTCTCTCTTTCTCTCACTTAAACCGACTTAGGAAGGAGAGACCTGAACAAGTCGTGTTGCGAGCAAGAGCTGAAAGGGTTTGTCACGATATACAGACATTTGCAGTGAAAAGCAGTCTCTCTCTCTCTCTCTCTCTTCTCCTCCTTGAAATGTTATTATATTAATATATCCACCTGTCGTTGGCGACGAGGCGTGTAACGAAAATATATTATGATTCAAATTGTAACTTCTCTCAAAGTCATTGTTTTACAATGTGATTTCGTTTTCCACCTTCAATGTTCAGCTCTGTCAAGTAGGTTCAGTTTCCTGTCAAACATTTTATTTTCTTAAACTTGTCATTTTTCATTTCATGCCCTTCCGATATTATCATGACTTGTAAAAAAAAAATTGGGATCACAGAAAAATCTTGCTGACTATTAGTAACGTTTCGGTAACTATATCAATGTTATCGTCAGACTTTTCCTTCTATCTGGAATAGCCTTTTTATTTCTCTTAGAGAAACTTTTACTTGTGCTTCCTTTGTCTCAGGCCGTACCCTTCCCTTCTTTCACTTTTCTCTTTTTCAGGCCATAACTTTCCCCATTTTACTTTTCATTTCAATTCTTCAGGCATAGTTCTTTACCACTTTACCTTTCGTTTCTCTTCTTCGAACCATACCCTTCTCCATTTCATTTCTCTTTTTCAGTTCATGCACTTCCTTTCTATCAACTCAATGACCTTCTTAACTTACACCTTTTTCTTTGTTTTTCAGTCCATGTCCTTCACGTTTTTTACTTTCCCCTTCATTTTATCAGTCCATGTCTTTCCTAGTTTCCCTTTCCTTTCTTTTCAGGCCTTGTCCGTTTTCCCTTTCTCTTTTTCAGTACATGCTCTTCCCCCTTTTTTACTTCACCTTTCTTCTTTTTCAGGTCATGCTTTCTTCCCTTTCTATTTTTCAGGCCATTCCCTTCCTAGTCTCACTTTGCTTTCTTTTCAGTCCATGCTCTTCTTCTCTTTCACTTTTCCTTTCTTCTTTTCAGGCCATACTCTTCTTCCCTTTCAATTTTTAATTTCTCTTTTTTCAGACCATGATCTTCCTAGTTTCACTTTTTTTTTGTAAGGCCATACCCTTCTTCCTTTTCACATTTTTACAGGTCAAGTTCTTCCTAGTTTCACTGTCTCTTTTTGAGACCATGCCATTCTTCCCCTCCACTTTTTCGTTCTATTTTTCAGTCCATACACTTCCCCTTTTCCGTTTTCCTTTCACTTGTACAGTCCATGCCCTTTCTACTTTAATTAGCTTTCTTTTCAGGGCATACCCTCCCCTTTTAACTTTTCCTTTCTTTTTCAAGCTATGTCCATCTTCTTCCCTTTCACTTTCTCTTTTCGAAGCCATACTCTTCTTCACTTCTCCTTTAGTGTTTTAGGAATGTCCTTCTCTTTCACTTCGTACGTTCACCTTCTCTTTTTTCATCCCTCTGGGTTTCATTCCTTTTCGCTCTCTTTTATGGTTCTCTCCTCTATGACCTTGAACGTTAAATAACTTTTACGGTCGTCACCCTTCACACGTGACATAGAAATTTTTACCGCATAAACTTGGGGCATTCCCTAAAACTTTTGGAGAGTGTTTTGTCCACCCAATAACCATTCGTGGCCTACCATCACAGTCTAAGAATAAACTATCGTGGCTTCGGTAGCGATTACTACATGCGCCTCAAGTTTCAAAACCCTTTAGTCTTTTTAACTTTGCTGGCAATAAGCTACGGCGACTCTTTTAAATTTAAAATGCTATAGTAAATCAAGGCAAATTGTTTCAAGTCTGAAGCCAACTTCTGTCTACTTCTTTTACCGACCGCGGTAGTCGTGTTGCCTGAGGCTTGAAGTATTGTGGTTCTGGGTTGAAATCCCCGTTATGGCATACATATTTGTTGATTTTAGAAACTTATGTGATAGAATAGAGATCGACCCAGGTCGTTAGTTACTAAAATGGTCCAAAATACAAAGTTTTATTTCAGATTTCATAGTTAATTGAAATTATGTGAAGTACACCTAATTAAAATCGAATTTATAAATACAATAAGTCTTTTACTTTGTAGTGTTAACATTGCTGTAAATGTACGTAAAACTGTGTAATAAAATGAAATAAAATGTGTATAAAATTGTGTCATTTACGTTGTTAACTAACGTTTCGGTCATCAGCATCAGGCCCGGTTTCATTTGAATCTGATAAACGGGCTCTCAGTGTGTTATTCCTTATAATACCTAAAAAAAACTGACCGCGACAATAATAATAGAACCCACCATTTATATTTCTGTAAAATGCTTTGTAAACAGTAGCAGACAATAAAAAGTGTGGGATGAAAACTCACGTATGAAAGACAAGCAGCAGAAATAAACTAGGCTCACATAGACAAGGAATTACCATTTGAATGGTTAAGACACAAAGAATTTATGCCCAAAATTGAACGCTACATGCAAGCGATACAAGACTAAGTCTGAATTAAATTGAACTTATTTGTACCTTTTGGGTATCTATTGCTTTGACCACAAGTCTGGGTAATAGGGACGGAACATTATATGAAATACGTCATGAAAAGGTAATGGAATTAAGAAAAAAGGGACAAACTTCGTCACATAGACATAGAAACAACTCAGCAAATGACAAGCGGATACCCTTTCACAGCCCAAACAGAATATAAGGAAAGACACGTTCAAAATATAGGAGAAGTACAAGAACTAGCTAGAAAATAAAGAATAATAAAGACAGAGGACAAAGTAAACTTCCAATACAAACCACAAGCAGTAGAAGAAAATAAAACCTGCACAGTAGGTAGGGACAGAAGCATATTAAGAGACAGAAAAGCCAATCATAACAGACCAGTAAAAACAGTAATTGATAAAGAAAAGAAAACAAGTAAAGTAGAATCTCGCTTATCCGACATAAACTCTTATCCGACAAGTATAGTAGAATCTAGCTTATCCGACAGAACGTCGGTTAAGCGAAAATGTCGGATAATAGGGAGGTGTTAAGAAAAAGCCTGTTAAACGCACACTATGTTATAATCTTACACATTACGAACCTAATAGTCACGTTTTACAATAAAAAAGGAAAATGAATTACAGACACATGAGTCATAGTGTAGAGGGGCGCGCCACGCAGTGGATTCGGGAGCAACAAAAAATAGACTACGTTCACAACTTGCAGTTTTTGTTGCCGATTGAAGATTTTTTAAAAATTTTGCTGTGGTATGTTGGATAATACGGAATGTCGGATAAACGAGACTCTACTGTATTCCTTATAGATGTAACAAACAGACGGAGGACTCTAAAATTAGGAAAAGACATGCAGACAATTAAAAAACACAAGAGCAATATAAACAACTGACCGTAGAATGATAAAGAAGAGTGAGCAATGAAACAGAAGACAATAACACTTATTTGTGAATTTTGGGCACAGAATCTACACACAAATCATTAAAGGAGAAACTACCACCATATTAGGACTCCAAACAAGAGTAAATATATTTATTCAGCAGAGTATAGTTCTCACAATATGCACCTCTGTAAGAAAATGTGTACTGTCGTAAGGAAATATGTACATAATTATAAGGAATGCAGAATTGGAAGGAAATGTGTAAAGAATTGTAAGGAAATATGTGCAGAATTGAAAGGAATGCAGAATTGGAAGGAAATATGTAAAGAAGTAGTAGGAAATATGTACAGAATTGGAAGGAATGCAGAATTGGAAGGAAATGTGTAAAGAAGTGGAAGGAAATATGTGCAGAATTGGAAGGAAATGTGTAAAGAAGTGGAAGGAAATATGTGCAGTATTGGAAGGAAATGTGTACACAGAATTGTAAGGTAATATGCACAGAATTGTGAGGAAATAGAACTGCAAGAAAATGCGTGCAGAATTGTAAGAAATTGTGTACAGAATTGTAAGAAAATGTGTACACTAAATTGTAAGGAAATGTGCATAGAAATATCAGAAAATATATTAATATTTGTAAGGAAATGAGAGAAGAATTGTATGGAAATTTGTATAGGAATATAAGGAAATGTGTACAGGATTGTAAAGAAATGTGTACAGAATAAAGAACTCTGAAACAGGAAGCAGATAGAAAAGAAGAAATTCCGAGTAATAATAGGAATTAATAATAATAATAAAGGTAGAAAAGAAACTTCGAGGAAGGAAAGAGCAATGAACTACAACGAGAAGCTGAATACAGGACTTGAGTGAAAGGGAGAGACAATAGCAGCAAAATACGGAGAACAGCGACGTTGGCATTGCTTAAATTCCTTTTGTCGCTTTGGTTGTTAGACGCTGGAGGTTTCTATCTTTTCCCCTTTCTCTCTCACACAGTGCGAAAGACAATGCCCCTCCATCACTTGGAAGAGTAAGAACCGGCAAAAAGGAGGAAGGGGATAATCTGAAAGCCAGAGTACCAGAGTGACAATGACTGCCAAGAGAAAGGTTGGAATTCACTTTCCCTGTCGTGGACCTGTCTTAAACTTGAAGCTCTGTTAAACGAGCAAGTTTTCCAACGCTACCTTCAAAATTGCGAGGGAGGGTTTGCTGTAATTTGTTGAACGAATGTGGTCTAAGTATGAAGGATTTTCACAATGTGCTTGTAAATTTTAGGCAGACCTATTTCTTCTTTCGTTTTATTTCAATTTCACATAGTTCGTGTTTGTAATATCCTCTCGGGCCTTCAACAAAGAGGTTAGAGAGAAACAGATTTCAGATTTGGATACCTTGATTTTTAATCTTGTAAGCAACAACCTTCTCTTATCGTATTTTTCAAACTATGTGCACTCCTAACACACGCCAGCGGCTAAACTAAAGAAGGTGATAGAAATTAAACTCAGAGTGGGATTCAGAGACTTTCATTTACACGTTCGGTTTAAATCTGGTGACAGAACAAACCCTATCCAAGTGGTATTTTTACATGCTATGCACTTATGTGAAATTTTACATTTTTCATTATTTTCTTCATCTTTCAGATACCACTGTAGAAATTGATGCCAAAATTTTTCTTCACCGTATTTTGCTACTATATATCGACTTCAATAGTCAAGAGATACGAGTGACATTGACAAAAAAAATTGAGGTAATCTTTTATATATAGCCTAATCCGAAATATATAGGTCACAAAATTGTCATATTTTGTACATGGAAGCACTAAGGTCCAAGGTTTCTTTGTACAACAATATGACAGTTTTGTGTCGCTTATATTTCGGGTTATATATTAAAGATTACCTCAATATTTTTTGTCAATGTCACTTGTATCCCTTGGCATCTGGACCCCTCATATATACTTTAGTGGCTATCCTAACTTTATTGTGGAAACTTAATTGTACTTAGAATATATGGTCCTTTGGGTACTGATACAGGCATTTGTGGGTCAATATTTTTTACTGTTTCCAACACATATGTTCGGATTCTCTTTTAATGTTTTGGTCATATGTCAGGTATGCGTTTCAACAAGGGGAGGCAGAGTGAAATCTATAAGAGCTGAAACGGGTCAGCGGGTCAATGCTTGGGACCCGATCTGATCCTTTGATCGAGTTTTTACTTTTCTCCTTATAGTTGTTTTGTTTCAACAGTGTTTCTTTTGGGAGTGACAGGGACCGGGGATGTAACCCCTCACCATAGCACGAAAAATACAACGCCGATTGTGGAACTGGTGACCACGAACCAGTGATAGTTTCGATTCAGGTTAGTCACCTAGTGCCTGTTCGGGCACCATACCCGGCTTTTAGCTCTAGTGACATTTCTTAATAATATGATGTATTCACTTCAGGGTGTTATGAGGATATAAAAAGAAGAAAAGTTCACGATGTAACATACCTGTTGGTGGAAGAAAAGGTGATTGTGTATTTCCCATTTATATGGCTATATACTGAATCTGGAAGCAAATGTTTGTATAAGAAGTTTATGATAAACGGTTTCAAATATTTCCGATAAGTCTAAGTGTGTTACATCAAGTTCTTGTCTACCTGTAAAGCATGCTGGACAGTAGAATAGCTAAGGTAGTTTCACAAGACACATACGGGATAAAATCATGCTGGGAGGAAGATAGAAAGGGGAAGACATGTACGCAAAACAACTTTTACTTCTGTTTCTGACCTTTAGACAATAATGACTCAGGTCAGGATAGAGTAGAGGTGGATGTGGGAAGGAAGTTAGCCAGGGCCTTGTTTGAAGGTACTATACCAACATTACTCAGTATCAGCGAGAAGAGACCTAGAAAGAACTCAGTCGGGATGCTTCACCGCTCGGCTTGATCTCAGAACCTTCCGAACGAGAGTCAATGCTCTACCAATTAAACCTCGGCCCTCCAGTACACACCATTAAAAGATCAAAGTAGTTCAAATATTATAGCATGCGTCATTCGTTCATGTTCAAAGCAAACTTAAAATTTTATGACGGAAATGGCTAAGTCTAGCGTTTTTCTTTTGCAAGATATCGTTCAATAAGGTTAGTTTCGTTGTGAAATAAGTGGATTGACTTCTACGAATTAACGGATCAATGTCAATTTTGGATTTATGTGTTATCGCAGGCAAAGCATGCTCCACACGTTCCCTTAGCTATATAGAAGTTACTAACTTTACTAAGTGTTGTCTAATGTTATTCGGCTAATAAAACAGATACCATATAGATGACTAATGAGTGCCGTACAGAATAGCCTGTACATTCACAGATTCCTCTTGAGTTAATAAGTTTAACTTATAATTATAATCCCACAGAGAAATCAGGAGCAAACCAGGGTCGTACAAATATTTGAATATATCACGAAATCAAAAGAAGCAAACGAGAAGGACTCTTGATTACATTCTACTAAAAACCGAAACCATTACACATGTCCCCAACTTTGTGGAACCTACTTCTAAATTTTTCTGTTTCCACGCTAGCGATATTTAAAGTCTAATAGTTCTGTCCAACAACGATTGGAAATCCATATTTAACAGTATTTTACATTCATTCATTCATTCAGTATCAGGGAAAAAGCATTTTACACTCTACGAGAAAAAGTAATTAAAATAAATTGAAAGCTTTTGAAATGTGCATGTGGAGGAGAAAATGGAAAGAAAATCAGCAAATATAATGAAATGGAGTGGTAAAGAGAGTAGGCCAGAGACGAACAATATTAGAAAACAACAGAAATTAGGAAACCAAACTGGTTAGGGCAATAGTTAAGTACGAGGGTCGTCCAGAAAGTAAAGAACGTTGGCGCACTACGCCTAGCGCAGATCCCCCACCACCGCGATTGCTTGTGCGTCAGTCAGTTTCCCTCCCCACCACAGTGTAATTGTGAGTCGAATTTCGTTGCTGAGAGATCACGTTTGTTGTTTCTGTCAGTGTGTCAAAATGGCAACGAGTATTGAAAAACCCACCAAGTGAGAAATCCGAGGTGTTATTCGTTTTTTGAATGCACAAAATGTTCGGCGTATAAAAAAATTATAGCCACGTTGGCTATAAAAAATGTGTGCTCGGTGGGTTCCAAAGGCTTTGACGGAGTTCACAAGAAGAAACGAATGGGAGCAGCCCTTGAATTTCTCACTCAGTACGACAAAGATGGTGACAAATTTCTCGATCGCGTTGTAACGGGATATGCGATTGGTTTCATATCAAACACCCAAATGAATGCGCCAGTCAATGGAGTGGTATTACACAAACTTTCCGAAAACAAATCAGAAAGCAGTCACGTCCTGGCTCAAGTCATTGGCGGCAGAAGAGTACAACAGCGGTATTGGGAAACGTGATCCTCGTTACAATAAATGCCTCGACCGCTACAGCGACTACATTGAAAAATAGAGTAAGGTCCAGTAACGTTGTAAATAAATAACTAAAGATATCACTATCATATTTTATTAGTTATGCCAAATCGTTCTTTGCTTTCTGGACGACCCCCGTAGATATACTGACGGATACAATTGAAAATATATTTGAAGGAACAAGAGGAAAAGGAAAATAATCACGAATGCAACTTAATGACAATATCAAAAGAAAGTTCAGAATGGATTTAAAGTGTTAAACGTATCTTAAAGGACCTACCCCATTCGCACGAACGTTAACAATAGTAAAGAAGGAAGCTACTTATTGAATTTACAAAAGAATTGATCGAAAAATTTCGTGCTGTAGAGAGGGGGAAAACTGAACAATATATATATATATAAAGTTGGCAACACTGAATCGAAATCAATTTCCTTTCCTCACTGGTTTTGTGGCATCCATCAATGTCATGGAGATGGTTACCCTGAAGCAATTTGTGTGGTCTGAATGACGTCACTTGATCATCGATGAATTAATTTTCCTTCCTCTTTAGGAATGCGACAGGTCAATGTATCAAAGCGCAAACTGGAAGACATTTTTATTCTCTTTCTGCTTTTTTTTTTCCAAAAAAAAAATATATCAATCAGCACAGAGACTATACTATTAAAAAAAACAGTTATTCAGAATTGCTGAAGCCAAATAGCAGTGATTTACACAAAAAAAATAGCGGCTAAGAGAATAATGCAAAACATGCGATTTAGCATTCGATTCGACCGATATGCTGATGGAATTGAAATAGATCAAAACAAATGACAATCGCCTACGGTCATTTCTATGTCAAACGAGTGTTGAAGTTCCTGTTGTATTTCAATCTCTTTTGTATAGATGACAAGAATGACTCCAGATTTTACTCATTTTTTTTTAGTGGGACTCGTAAACCTGTATTGAACTGTTTCTACGAGTTACCTAATAGCAAGCCCTAGTGATTAGACTATTTGATACGTTTGTTCTAATAAGCATTTCTGTTTATGTATGGGATATTCAAGGAATATAAAAGGTAAACTTCACAAGATCTATTAAAAATATGAGCTTCCATCATCATCATCATCATCATCATCACAAGTGTTCTCCTAAAAGAAGTACCAAAGCAGTAGCTTAGTTCGTAGATCGTGAACTTTCCATTCTGGAGTTTCTGGGTTCGGTACCAGAGGCTGACCATCCTGACTAATATTTCTCAAGTTTTTTTTTCTGTCACACTAGGCAAATAGTGGGATGCTACCTTCAACTTAGACCCTGGCCCTCTTTTTCTCACACGATCTCTACTATATCCCATCCTGGTCTGCACTGAAAATCAAAGTACACTTAAGGTTGAAGGTACCTACTGAAAAATATGTGAGATTTTAGTGTACTCAATGTGTCTTTGTATTGGCTTTTAGGCCACGGTGCACATTTTGTACACAAAGTTCGTATTTACTGTAGTTCACCTTATCTACACTTCAATTTGAGATCACTTTAATTACATTTAGTACATTAAATGAACTTTTTGTGCATAAATTGGGTATCGGTACACCAGTGCTTCAGATATTATGAACTAAAAATGTGGTGTAGTTCATATTAATTTCACAGAAGGTTCATATATTATGCACTCAAAAGGTGGTAACACTGGAACATATTGTGATCATTTTTCGTGACATATCTTGAGCTTAAGTGTACTTGGATTTTCAGTGTGTGTACGTCGGTAGATATGAACTTAATGTGTGCAAAATATGCATTAAGGGTAAGAAGCCAATACAGAGCACACAAGAAAACTCGCAATTTTTCAGTAGGTTCACATAAAGTTCACAAACGTTCTTATCAGTTTCATTTTTGGTGACGTTTGCTTGTGCTTTTTGTGCCAGGAGATTTTCAGTGTCATGCCTAAACGCCATAACTAAATATTAAAATTCAATTCGGGACCTTGCAGGCTTACGCTATATCCTGATTGCTTTCTTGTCTTATTTTGAAATTTAATATTCAGTTAAACCTGTTTGATATGCAACCCATCATACACGAAAAGTTACGTCTTTACTACAAAATTGTGCTAATTTTACAAAAATTAAAGTACTTGGGAAAATTCCCCAAGCATTTAAAACAGAATAGTGGTTTCGTTTAGTCACAGTATGGACCTCAAATTGTCATAAGTCTTATTTTCATACCGAATTATATTATAAATAAGGTGTTTTGTACTTGCTAAAAATGAACGTCATTTTGTTGTATCACTATAGCAACGGCACTGAACTTGATGGTTGCTAACATGGAGGACAGAGAGGAATTGGAATCAAAATAATGACCTTAAAGTATTTTTTTAAAGGAACGTTGGGTATTTTGATGACGTACTAAGACGCATTAAAGGAGCTACAAATGGTGAGTAGTTCACGTCGTTTCTATGGAAACGAATATCTTCTCATGTCAGACTTAAATAATCTATAGTCATAGGAATAATAGAATTTCTTGAATAAATTTGTTTATATCTTGTGAGTAAAAATGTTAAAATTCTTAAGTACAAGGGTAAATTTCTTGAGTAGCTAAAATAATAAATAATTATTTCCAATGACATTTTAAAACGTAAGACATTAACCTTGCACGAATACCGCCTAATGTACACAATGAATACCCTTGTGATCATGTAGTTCGTATTTGTGTCATTAGATTGCAAATTACGTTTACAAATTTGCAGCCATCTATGGAGGAATGAGTGTTCTATATTCTTACATTTTTTTTCTTGCTACGCGAGTCCGATGATAGATTTTTGTAGATGAATTATATTTTTTCGAAAGGTACGCGAGCACAAATTTAGGCATTATTTTCGTGAATGAATGATTTCTTATATTATCTATAGAAAATTCTCAGAAATTTCATCGTTGGAATTCTGTTACGTAATTACGGATTACCTGGAACTCGGTTACATTTGTCTTTCCAACGTCTTACAGGATAACATTTTGCCACGACGAATTTTACTACCTCAGTAGTAGAGCGTTGGCGTAGAATTCGACAGGTCGTGGGTTCGATCCCAGCGGATAATCATCCTGACTTAGTGCTTTCGAGGGCTTTTCCTGTCATACCAGGTAAATGCCTGGATTTCACCTTCAACGTAGGCCCTGACCGACACCTTCTCGAATCATTTTCCCTCCCCTATCCCGGTCTGAGCCTTAGATACCTAAAAGCCACAAATCAAATTCAAATTCAAAGTTCTGTTACGTAGCGTGATATAAAAATTCGCAAGTTAGGAGACGAATTGTATTTTTATATTTTTAAAACTTCTTTATTCTGCATAGAAGTAGTGTAAAAGAATTCAAACACTTGAAAAGACGATCTTCAGAAGAATATAAATACCACAGGAATTTCGTAATTAGGAAGTATGGTATCCCAGGGTTATTTTGATGAAGGGACTAAATTGATCAGAGAGTATAGAATGGGTCAATAGGTTCAAATTTTTCGTGAAGTTTTTACAGTGATTCCCCCAGACCCTCCTGTGGGTGGCGGTTTACCCCCAAAGTCTCGACAAGACTCCCAACTTTAAAATTGTTGCTGTGTGAAAAATCGATAGAATCCTTGCAAGACTTCAATCATCCCTCCCAATTTTGACTTTATACACCCCCAAACTGAAAAACCTGGCGGAAACCCTGTGTTTTTAAAACAATAAAGTGACAATTGGCAAGAAAAATCTCGCAAAGCATGATCGTATGGACTTCTTTTTTTCTCTTTCGGGTGATATAGCAGCCTGATTGAAATAGTTCCGGGCTACCGTAGTAGAGGAAAATAGTAGTTGACAGTTGTATGATAGCTAATTAAGATGAGAGAAAATGATTATTGACTTACACATTTTGTTAAAAACGCCAATTTGTCTTAACTATTTTAGTAACTATGGTTCGGCTCCTTCCCAATACAAATGCAATGCTTTTGTTTTTAATCAAGAAATATGCATACCCAGCTGGGATTAAAATCTGAAAGAAAACTCTTGGACGCGTCAGACCTCTTGACTATCGTAGTAGACATTGAATAATAACATCAAAGCTATCGTTGAAGGAGAGGCAAATGCCGGGATGGTACCTTCGAAAATAGGACTGGCCGACACCTTCCTTAATCCCTTCCCCATCCCTATTCCTGCTTGAGTCATAGACGCATAAAAGCCATAAATAAATCTAAGTGTACTTTAAATCGAAGGAAGAAACAGTAGTCTTATGTAATGGACCTGGAATGGAACACAACCTTACCAAACATAAGTGATTATTGTCATACATTCCTAACTATTATTATGCTTTGCAGGAGCAGTTGAAGTCCTAATGTAATGACTAAAGTAACTCTAATACTTTGCAGTCTATTTGGGAAACAAGCTGTCTAAGTAAATTTTCGTTAATATTTGATTCAAATTTCTAGTTTTGTTTTACGCTGAATTAAATAATATTTACTTAGTTTTTAATATTAATAAACTTGTATCTGTTTTAAGCTTTAGTGATATTTTACAAATAAGCGACAATAGTGTCCTCTAATAAAGAACAGGAGAATTAACGAAGATCCTGTTGTATACGAAAGAAATACAGGTCGTCTAAAGGTTTTAAGGTAAACAATACTTTTCCTGTTGCTTTAATCTCCTCTTCTGTTCCTAGAGTAGAATAAATTTGGTACTGGCTAGATTGTTTGAAAACTACTGTTGTTGCTTTATTGTTTTAGGGATAGAGTTACCACATAATCTCTTTATCCTAGACATGTCTTCCTTTTAATCATAGCCCTTTTTTTGGTTGTCAATGATACCTACTTTTGGCAGGGATGCTGCCAGAATTTTCACTTTGGATAGTATAAAGTCAAAGTTCGGGGGTGTAAGTAAAGTTTAACAGTGTTTCTAGATATTTTTAACAGTAAAAAAATAAAACAAAATAATGTTGGAACGTGCTTGTAGGGGGGCACACCCCTCATTGGGGGTCTAGCTCAATCCCTGACTATGTCCTCTTTCAATGTTTGTTCTAATATGATATTCTGTCACATCAACATTGTTTTAGTCTTTCAAATTTCCACAACGAAATCCTCGCTCTTTATCGATTTGACATTACTTGGACACGTTTAGAATAATCAGTGTTTTAATCTCATCATGGCGATTTTCTATTTTGTTTCTAGATAAATTATAAAAAAAATTATGTCTAACTGATTTTAAATCTAATGTTAAAATTCAGCTGATTTTAACATTATAAAATGCTTGTGCCCTTCTAAAATAACTACACATTTTGTTTTCTTTACATTCAAAGTTGAAGCTAATAATGGATTTACTGATATCAATATCTTCTACGGTGTCCCATCGTGACTATCACTTTTTGTGGGTTAAATCAACACAACACACGGTTTTGATTTCGGTACTGGGAGAAAAAAAGTTACGGGCGAAGCGACACTTGAACATGGGTTGCTCAGTTAAAAGTCGAGCGTCTTACCAACTTTTTTTAAAAAATTTCGTTTATTTAACTTACATAATACATTGCGTTTATTTATACGATTGGGACCATTTATTTTTCGTTTATCTTTCTTAACCTACTTACGGACAACACAGTTAAAATCACATCCATGCCCGAGGCGGGATTCGAACCCGCGATCCTGGAGTCGCTAGACTACCGCACTAGATCGCACGACAACCTGAATCGGCAACTTGACTGACTAAATCGTCAGACAGAAAAAGAACTAAGTGCAAATGATATTTATTGAACAGCATTTGAATTAAACGACTACATTATAGATTTAAACAGTGTATTGGATCAAATATATGTTGCTGAACCCCCAAAACAAACTATGTTACTTGCACGACTTACCCCATGGTTTAAGCACTTCCTACTTGTCAATTGGGAACCAGAATTCCCATTCATTGAGAATATTCCATTTCTATGAAAGCAAGCAAGATGGAGACAGCCAAACACTTGACCAGCATTACTGTTTTCTTACCGTAACAACATGTCAAAATGCCGCGCTTGCTTTAACAGAAATGGAACATAGTTTTAATGAGTGGGAATTTTAATCCCTAATTGACCAACGGAAAAGTGATTAAATCATGGCAAAAGTCGTGAGATTAACTTTGTTTGTTTTTGGAGTTCAGCGACATTTTATGCTGTATTGTCCTTGAATCCAAAACTTTTTTTTTTGTCTGACGATTTAGCGAAGTCGTTAAGACGCTCGGCTTTTAACTGAGCAACTTAGGTTCAAATTTCGCTGCAGCCATAACTTTTTTTCTACCAGTACCGAAATCAACACCATGTGTTATGTTGATTTAACACAAAAAGTGGTAGTCACACTGGGACACCACATTGTGTTGAATTAACAACTATTTTTTTTTTTACTGTGTACTGTTAGAAAAGGCACGTCTGGACACCCTTTGTAATTTAAGACACGATGATAATGATGGGTGTTCTGCGGGAAGGTAGGTTCTGACCCAAAGGTCACTGAGCAAGGTGAACCAATGGTGGTTTGCCATTGCTTTCCATCAGATGAAGGTAACCTTCTAAGGATCTACAGTTTAAAGGGGGCTTCGAACGACTTGTGTCTCCAGAGCAGATCGAACCCGAGAAAGATTCAAATAGGTACCATTTCGCTTTAGTATGTAATGCAAGTGAACTGTGAAACTAAGTCATTTGGTAACACAAAATGAACGGTTTCATATAATTTTAAAACTGAAGCTGAACAACATGGCACACAATATCACTGAAACTAAGAGCCATTCTAGGTCAGTTCTCTTGCATATTTGATCCCATAAGAGCAGAATAAAGAGACGAGATATGTCTTTTGGAGAAGGAAGAAATTTCGCAAACAATAAAAATGAAAACGGCGTCTGAGATAAAATATAAAAGGTAGTATAATAAAAACAAAACAGTCTTAAAACCTTTTAAATCTTTCAAAAAGTTCCCAGTTAGAAGCTTTCCTTTAAAACAAAAAAATATTGCGATCCAGATTCCTTCAGGAAATGCCAAGTATATAGAGATTCTCTCACTCTCTCTGTCTTTGGATGTGTCCTCTTTTCTCTTTTTGAGCTTGTCCTTTGAAATATTTCGTAAGTCCAATTTTTATAGCTGTCTTCCTCCTTCATGCATTTAATCTTTCAACCCTGTTTCAATTCTATCTCCTCTGTAAAGTTCTCTTCTTTCATTTTAACTCACAAGTCGCTCTCACACACTCTTCCCTCTTTCTGGGCTCCACAGTTTGCAATATATTAATATTTATTCAGAATTGAATTTCCCTTCCAGCCAGGTAGCAAAGCAGACATGAATAATTTTGCCCTGCTCTCTCTCTCCCTGCTCTTTCTTCCTTGCTGTCTTTTCTTCCTCCAACCATTCTCAGCAGAAAAGTTGTACCTCCACACACTTGGGAGGCTATGCTGCTTTCGGTGCAGCAGCCCTCTTATTGAAACAAAAGATTTTCAAAAAGGAAACATAAAAGAAACAAATCTAACAAAGATAGAAAAAAGAAATAATATTATAAATATTTTTCTTCTTTCACTGAGGAGGAAACTAAAATTAAAGAAGAAGAATGGGAGGAAAATAAGAAATCAATTTTTCTTCTTAGATCCCATGAAATACAGTGAGAATCTCTCGCTCTTTCACATCCTAAAGACGGCCCAAAAAGTCCGAATGACACATCCGGTATTCGTCTTACAAAAGCCGGATAATGGGAATAACGAATACTCGGATAATCATATTTAAGTGGCATAAAAATCCGAATGTACAATATCCAGATTATGGATAAGAATATCCCTCTTGTGGATGAAATCCACATAGTAAAATTGGTTTAGAATTTTTATGTATGGCCTTTAGGCATCTAAGGCTCACGTCAGGATGGAGGAGGGGAAATAGTACAGGATAGAGGCAACTGGAGAATGGTTCGAAGGCAATATAGAGGCATTTGCCTCTATATTGCCGAACGTATTACACGAGATATTTATAAAAATAAACAATATGTAACTTTCCTTCAATATCCTGAATTAAGATATTTTTGTCCCACACGCCGTAAATTTCTCACATGGTTCACAGCACAAACACTCTACACTGTAAAACATAGCTGTGTTAATTCAACACAATGCGGTGTCCCAGCGTGACTACCACTTTTGTGTGTTAAATCAACAAAACACACGGTGTTGATTATGGTACTGGGAGAAAAAAAGTTACGGCTGCAGCTAGATTTGAACATAGGTTGCTCAGTTAGAAGTAAAGCGTCTTACCGACTTCGCTAAATCGTCAGATGGAAAGAATACTAGATTGAAACAATATAGATTATAAAAAAAATTGTTGCTGAACCCCAAACACAAACAAAGTTACTCTCACGACTTATGCCATGATTTAATCACTTTTCCATCGGTCAGTTAGGGATCACAATCCCCATTCATTGAGAATATGTTCCATTTCTATGAAAGCTAGCGCAGTATTTGACATGTTATGATAAGAAATTAGTAATGCTGCTCAAGTGTTTAGCTGTCGCCATCTTGCTTGCTTTCATAGAAATAGAATATTCTCAATGAATAGGAATTCTGTTTTCCAATTGACAAATACGAAGTGATTAAACCATGAGATAAGTCGTGCAAGTAACTTAGCTTATTTTGGGGGTTCAGCAACATATATTTGATCCCCTACACTGGTTAAATCTATAGTGTAGTCGTTTAATTCAAATGTTGTTCATTAAATATCGTTTGCATCTAGTGCCTTTCATGTCTGACGATTTAGCCAAGTCGGTAAGACGCTCGACTTCTAATTGAGCAACCCATGTTCAATTCTCACTGCAGCCGTAACTCTTTTTTCCCACTGTACCGAAATCAACACCGTGTGTTGTGTTGATTTAACACACAAAAGTGGTAGTCACGCTGGGACACCGCATTGTGTTGAATTAACACAGCTATTTTTTACAGTGTACATATTAGTGATGGAACGTACACAAATATCCCTTAATGAATATATTTTTCAGATACAAGCTCGTTTTTTGAAAATATACCTCGTCAAATACAAAAAAAATATGCTTATTAGATTCGTGCAGTATATTAAAGGCACAGGAGAGATATCCTTTATATAATTTATTCTTCATCACGCACACGGGAGAAACAAACTCGTACATAGGAGATACATACTATATATAATTCATTGTTCATCTCACGGACACGGGAGAAACAAACTCGTACATAGGAGATACATACTATATATAATTCATTGTTTATCTCACACACACAGGAGAGAAACAAACTCGTATTTAGGAGAGATATACTTTGTATAATTTATTGTTTATCACATACACAGGAGAGAAACAAACCCGTACATAGGAGATACATACTATATATAATTCATTGTTTATCACGCACATAGGAGAGAAACAAACTCGTACATAGGAGAGATATACTTTATATAATTCATTGTTATCACGCACACAGGAGAGACAAACTTGCAGACAGGAGAGAAACATGAATTGCCAATCACACACAGGAAGATTATATAGTTAGACTGCCTCAAGCAATGAAAGGCAATGAACTTCATTATATCTTCCTTAATATTTGTTGATTTTTAATGCACCAAATATTTTCTACTATGTTTCTTTGCAATAATAAAGAAAAAAATGTGGTAGAGCGTTAGCATAGCATTCGGGAGCTCGTAGGTTCGATCCCAGGGGTAGACCATCCTGACTAACATTTTTCAAGGGTTTTTCCTCAGTCAATTCCAGGATAGCATCGTTAATACCTTTCCGAATCCTTTCCCCTCCACTATGCCGGCATGAGCCTTAGAAGCCTAATGGCCATAAATACAATTCAATATATGTCAGAACGCAATCTATTACATTCGCACTGTGAGGTGCGTAAACACATTTAAAACAGTAAGTAGGTACACGTATATTTTGTGTTACACCCTTGCCGGTGTTCAATAGGTCGGTGCCCGGTAATGAACTGCGGTCACGTGGTTGAGAAACACTCTCCCAGCCAACAAAATCCGACGGTAAAGAAAGAAAGAAAGATCGGTTTCTCATGTACTTTAAAACTACGCTATGTCGTCGCTTCCGTGGAAGCTTATAAAGAAAAAAAAAGTTCATTGGTATACATTACACTAACACATATATACACCCAAGTTCTGTCAGCTTCCTCTTTCATGCACACACACACACACTCACTTCTGTGTATGTTTGTAGTTGTGTGTTGAATGGAGTCCCAAGAGAAATATATTTAAGAAACAACCCCCTATTTTCCATGGTTATGGCTGTAACCGCTCCGGTTCTACGAATGTTTTAGTGTCCAACCTCTCAAAGCCTCGAACATTATTTCAACATCCCCATCACCTCTATTCCTCGTCTTTTGCCTCTCCCCTAATTCTCTCTCTCTCTTTCAGTCGGAAACAAAATCCGAAATCTCTGAACAACAGATACACTTCGTTTGGTAACGTAACACAAAATACATGTATTCTGTCTTCACGTCTATTCACGATTTTCCCTTTTTTTTATGGGTGTGGAAACACATAACTACATACATAGATAGATATACGCACTCAAATTTTACGCACTACGGCCAATATTGCGTGGAGTTTTAAATTGGAGGTGGAGATTTTGAGGAAGTTATTTTTCTGGATGCGCGTACCAAATTTCTGCTTCCGTTTCTGAACGGTTCCTTAACATTGACATGAAAAGTTGTAAAAAATTTATTTCTCAGTATGAAGCTTTTTATATGTAGTGTTCTTGTGAGTATAAAGAATCTAATTTAATATCGTTTATTTTATATTATTTCGTTACAGGTCTGAGTGATGGGGAAGATCTTTTTCTATACCACTGGATCATTAAAATTATATCCTTATATATAAAGCCCATATTAATGTATATATGTTTGTGTGTTCGAAAACCAGAAAGCCAAACCATTCGTAACAAATTCCACGTTGTTAGGAGTGGCGAGACAAGTCTGATGACATCAAGATCATGTCAGTTCCTTCTTTGGTTTCCACGGTGACAAGGCTTATACGATATCCTCAAAATTTCGATTATTCAGAATTTTTACTGGGAATTTCTACCTTTTTTTAAATGCATGCCTGGTTTTTATTATACGTAAATAAATACGCCATCAAGACTTACGAGATCTGTTTGAAAAGAAATGGGACTAGTGTTACTGGCAATTTATTGCTGTGCCAAACGGCAAACTGCATGGTGTTCCCTTCAAAGTAATTCCTCTCCAGTCTAACACTCTTTTCTATTCTTCTCTGCCGCGCATCTATGCGCTGCTGAAAGGATTCTTCTGAGATGTTACGCAGTTTAGTCGTTAGGGACTTTCTGATGGTCTTCATGCCTTCTAAATGGACCCCTTGATAATCCCTTCAGGTTGGGGAATAAAAAAGACACAGGGGCAAAATCAGATGAATAGGAAGGATGTTCCAGGACGGCGATGTTCGTTCCTCTAGGTCAGGAACTGCCCGATGCTGAAGGCGTTGCGACTTGCGTGTTGTTCTGATGCAGCAGCCACGATTTGTCCTGCTACAACTCTCGTCTCTTCTCGAATAGCAAACACTTTTGCCGATATGTCGATATTTATGCCCATCGATAACGATATTGATCGCTGATATAAACGGATTTTTTTTTACATTTTTACAGTAGTTTTAGAAACAAATGTGATCTTGCTTATATACTGTGTTTATTCTATCAAGCGCCTTATTTTTTTTAGACTTCATTGATTGTTGAAAATATTCTCAGTTGCCCGAGAATGGATTCGAACCTGCAGTCCTGTGATTTGTTGTCTGTTGTCCTATCCATTGTACTACGGATCCATTCGTGACGTAGAATGATACTTCCATTACGCATTTCAGTTACTCAGACATGGAATGTGATGATATTGACGCCCTTGTCATTACATAATGACATTAAACAGAAAGCATGTTAAAAATTTTTGTGTCATACTTTTTATTACACATGTCATTTCTTCATTATATAGAAATTCTGAATAAAGTACAACACGTTTCTCATTTTTCAGCAATGGCTTTGAATGTCAAACTACTTATGTCCATCGGTTTCCAACCACGATCGGTATCCGCGTTATTGGCCCAGTATAGGCCCGATATCCTTGTGTTGCTATGAGTAGTTCTGCAGGTCGCTAACAGATAACCTACTTGCAAGATTCATTACGACATGCAAGCTCTCGTAGGCCTGGCAACAAAGTTTGTCTAATAACTCTAAGACTAGAAGTTAAAAGTAGTTAAATTACACGAAAAAAAGAACCTGTTGCCTAACTGAAGATAATGCAACGCAGGTTTGGTGACGGTCCTGCGACACTAGTAACTAGTATTGGGAGCGGTGAATTAAAAAATATCAAGCAGATATGTGTACTTCACTCAAGTGGACGTCATAGAAAACTACTCTTGAGATGACTCTGGTAGTAATGCTATTTTTGCAATGAGTACCAGGAATGGAAACAAGGAAGTAGTGAACCTTTGGGATTGACATGTAGGGATTTATGCACAGCATGGAGGTTGAAATATTGAAGCATAAAATTTACTATAAACAAGTTAGAGCCGCGTTTCTACTAACAATCCCTTGATAGCATTTTAGCCAGACAAGCAATAGTTTTTATAAAATAGGTTGGCAACACTGACAAGTGCAATAATTAGCTACAGAAAACTCCACAGTACTTTCCTATTGTGTCGAATTATGTTGATGTCAAATTTTGCGCAGCTAGGTCTAACTGAATGGAAGCAATTGGAAATATTGATATTTTTAAAAGGAAATTGGTTAGCAACACTGAACTACTACATAAATTAAGACTGTTCCGGCGACTCTGAGCTAGTCTAGCCAAGACCTTTCTAAAGACACCTCCCCCATGTCTCTACACCTTGTAGCTCCAGAGATATTTTGGGTCACGGGTTAGCAACACTGATAACGGAGTGCTTGGTGACGGGAACACACACAGTATGTTTCTATTGTGTTTACTATATTTATGCCAAGTTTCGTGCAGCTACGTATGTCTAAATTAATGGAAACAATTTCAAAATAATTGTTTTACAAAAAAAAAAAAACTTTGGCAACACTGAGAATTGGGGTGATTTGAGACTAGTATTCGTAAGTGCTTTAGTATTGTGTCGAATAATTTCTATGCCAAGTTTAGCGCAGCTAGGTTTAATTGAATGGAAGCAATTGGAACTTTTTGATCTTTTTAGAACATGGGTTAGCTACACTGATCTACTACACCAATGAAAACGGTTCCGGCGGCTCTGAGCAAGTCTATTAAAGACTTCTCCAACGACACTTCAAACATCTCTCTACACCTTGTAGTTCCTGAGGTTTAATATCCGGACACGGATAGACAGACGGACACCATGAGCGGGATTAGAAGGTCCCTCTTGCTAGCAAAGAGACCAAAGAGAATCAATTTCTCTTAATACGTTATCGGGCGTAAGCCATAGTGCTATTACCGCCCAAACAATTCATTTTACCTTATTAATATGTAACATTCAAAACTGATTTGTAAGTATTTTGTCGATAGATGGTACTCAAATCTTTTTAATATCCTGTTAAAGTGGAAATTTAAAACAACTGCAAAACTTTGCATGAACTGCTCACAAGAATTTACTTCGAGTAACAGTCTCTACAGGGAAAATATTGATGTGTTTTAAATTAGGACCAGTTTCACGCGATAGTTGTACGCAAATGGAAACTCACAAAAAGGTTTGCAAACTGTCATTACTTTAAGGTCTAGGAGGAAAGATGTCATCGCATTCTCCTTCTTATGACTTTCGGTTCACTTATTTGTTCACTTTTTAGTATAATTTGGGAGAGGAAATATACCAGTTTTATATTTCTACGTATAATATATATATATATATCAGTGCAAGAACCCCTTCGGGGTAAAGGGAAGAGTGACGCAAGAATTCTACTCACAAAAGAAGTGATGTCCATTTTGCGAGTGACTTTGGAGTTGACAGTTCTCGAGATCGTTCCTGAAGTAATGTAACTAAAATTATATCATCTATTTCAAGGCATAAGTTAGTAAGTTATATTGAAATCTATTACATAATTTAAAATCAAAAGTCAAAATTGGGGAGGGTGTAAGTGGAGTTTTGCACAGTTTCCTATCGATTTTTCACTGCTAAAATGTTAAAGCTGTGGAGGTGCTCTCGAGGATTTGGGGGTTACACTCCCGCAGGGGGTGTCAGTGAAATCACTGGTCTAATGTGACCTAATTACTCACGAAAGGTAAATGAGCCAATCAAAAATGAAATGTCTTATTTTGATTAAATTTCAGAATAGTCATTGGAGAGTTTTAAGCTGGAACATCTATAGGAGGATTAAGTTTAGGTATTGTGTAGGACCTGGTGTGAATACGTTATATTTAGGTTAGGTTATGAACGGGAGATCATGTAAGGCAAATGACTCATTTTCCCAGTAGTCAACTTGAAAACAATGATGACCTTAGTTTGATTATTTGTTAAAGTCCCATCTCATCCGTGGAATGGTTATTTGTTGTATTTCATTTGAAGTGCCCTTAATTTGAAAGTTTGTTTTATCTTTTTAATTTTTGTTTTATAAGTCTTTTTCTTCTTCTGATAGTGGTTTATCTTTATTCGTTTTTCTGTTTCTTTATAAATGTCTATTTGCCTACGTAAAGGTGACCGTCTACCGACTTTAAGATGTTTAGATGGTATTGATTATCTCTTTGAATGCTAAGTTAATAGCAGTATGTACCAGGTGTGTAAATATGAAACCGGAATTTGTGCATAGACGGCGTTAGCTGTCACTGTGGTTACCGTAAAACTGCGTCCTTGGTGCCACTTGCTTGTTTTGACTGCTGATAACGATTTACAACTCACAACCAGACAAGTTTCATGTCGTAGTGTAGTGTTTAATAGCGTTGAATATGGCGCAATTTGTACCTACAAACTACGATGTGCGGACAGCATTGATTTTTTGTTACCATTTGAAGAAAACTGTTGCAGAATCGCATCGCATGCTTGTCGAAGCTTACGGTGATCATGCTCTTGGTAAGTCACAGTGCTATGCGTGGTTTACAAAATTTAAAAGTGGTTATTTTGACGTGAGAAACGAAGAACGTGGAAGACCACCGAAAAAGTTTACAGACAGCGAATTGCAAGCTTTGTTGGATAAGGATGACGCTCAAACGCAACAACAACTCGCGGATTAATTTAATGTGACACGAGAAGCAGTTTCTATACGTTTAAAAGCCATGGGCAAGATTCAGAAGGTGGGAAAATGGGGTCCACATGCATTGACTGAACGACAGCAGGAAAACAGAAAAATCACTTGCGAAATTCTGCTCGCCAGGTAAAAAGGAAATCATTTCTTCATCGAATTGTGACTGCTGACGAAAACTGTATCTATTTCGAGAATCCTAAGCGTAAAAGATCATGGGTAACTCCAGGAGAACTGGCGACATCGACTGCAACACCAAATAGCTATGGACGGAAGACAATGCTTTGTGTTTGGTGGGATCAGAAGGGAGTGATCTATTATGAAGTGCTGAAACCTGGCGAAACCGTTAATACCCAACGTTACCGACAACAAATGATCGATTTACATCAAGCTTTGCGTGAAAAACGACCAGAATATGACCAAAGACAACTTAAAGTGATTGTGCTTCACGATAATGCACCCTCCCACACAGCAAAAAAGGTCAAAGAAACGATTGCGACACTTGACTGAGAAATCCTTCCGCATGCGGGTTACTCCCCAGTCTTGGCGCCTTCCGATTTTCACTTATCTGCAGCCATAGGATACGCACTTGCTGACCAGCGCTTACGAAAATGGCTTGATGAGTGGTTTGCAGCACAAGAGGCACAGTTTTTTTTGGTCTGGCATCCACACATTGCCGGAACGATGGCAGAAATGTATCACTAGCGATGGCCAATACTTCGAATAAAATAGTTCTTAGCATTGTCATCCAATCACTCTGTCATTTCTGTAGATAAATTCTGGTTTCATATTTACGCACCTGGTAGTATTTGGAATGAGTCAGAAGGAAGGTTCGGGCTACTGTCAGCGCTGAAGATGCCCATTTGACTAAAGTTGATATGTCATCCTGTATTGTTTCCTTTAATAACGATTCTATCTTTTGAATATCTGATTGTGCATTATTTGATCATATTTGTTTGTCTTTAAGGAAGTCTGCATATGGTGTATTGGTCTCAATTGTTCGAAATTCTTTTACTGGAGTGGCTGCTTAGATTTGTAGTGTGCGCAAGGGACAGTTGGAAGCTGCTGTTCGGAGTAAATGTTTCTGGCATGTAGCGCAATAATTTTTGTTTGGTAAGATATTGCAGGTATGGCTACAGTGGGATTTCGCACATTTATAGCAATTAGCTTTGTTAGAACAGGGTTTCCAGTCATGATATTGCATACAGCTTCTGCAACGGATAGATCTGGTAGTAGTGCTAGATTCTTCAATCCTATACCAAACATATCCTATGGTAAATCCGTTTGTTAGTAAATGTCTAATTAGTATGTTAGTAAAAGCAGTCTTTTGTGAACAGGCGTACTAACGGTAGAGGGCCTTTGTCATTTCTGATTCTCGTCACGTTAGTAATTTGTACTCTTTCTTGCAACAAATATTTTTGAGATCCTCCATTTTCAAATTAGTTGAGGTGTCCCTAATTACGGAAATAAATGTAGAGGTACTTTTGGCTTTTTGAGGCTCAGACCTTTTTTCATCATATGCATTCATTCTAGTAGCTGAATCAAATTCTGATTTTTGGAAAGTTTTTTTGTGAAACTTTCTTTATTTTGTTTGCCTTTATAGTGAATCCCAACTCCTGTATAGCGTTGAAAAGGAAAGGCTGTCATACTAATATTCGGCAGTCTACCCGTTACCAATGTGTAAAAAATAATTGGTTAATGAGACCTTGTTGTAAATTTCTAATTAGAACAACGAATTTTTTGTCTGTAGAGTCCTGAATTGGATACCCCGTTAGATATTCTTGTATCGATTTTTTAGTTGTGTTGTTTTGACTTCCTTGTTTTGTTTGTTTGTTTTATATAGAAATTTCTTGTGAGGAACAACTGTGTTTTATATTTTGTTTTATCGGTGAGTCCTTTACTGAAAGGTTAATCGGATTATTTGAAGATTATACATTGGGAGAAGGTAGAAACGGGAAATTTTGAGTTGACAAGGAAAGGTACTATCCTTAGTACGAGAAATTTCTTCTTCTGTTTTTTTCTGGTATTTGACAATAATGTTCATCACTTGAAATGGAAGTGGAGTCTTCTTCTAATTGAGTGTTTCTTTGTGGCATCTTTTCGAATGAGTACCCCCATTACTTTGTTTATTTTCATTTGACCAGTGTTCTTCTGCTTGGGTTTTCATTTCTTCCTTAAAATATTTTCTGTATCTCTGGTAAGAGTTTGTTTCTGAAGTGGTGTATTTGAATTACTTCTGGTTTTCCGCTTCTGTTCCTGTTTGGGCGAAATGCTACTTTCCTTGCTATGACTTCTTCACCTTCCTCTTCCCATAATGATGAACGAATTTGTGGAGTAAGCGAGAAATAAGGATATTTATCTATGTAAGAGAGGTTTAATTGTTATGATTGGTTTTAGTGAATCTATTTCCATTAGTCAGTCAAGTCTTATGTCCAGGGGTGCCAGATTTTGTAAATGAAAAACCGGGACACACACACACAATATATATGTATAATAGATCCTCTCCCAACACGTCTGGTCAGCGTGGGAGCAGTAGACCACCTCCTCCCTCCGGGAGAGGCCTCATCCACTAGTGGATTGAATATGGCTGTGAATTATT
>JAGDQP010000689.1:17026-32344 GCA_022664845.1 Lepisma saccharinum
GGGGGATTAAGTAAGTAACAAAAGATTAAGTCATGTTTCCTACGTGTCAATTTAAAAACACAGTTACAAATTTGCTTATTGGTATTAAGTAAAATAAATATAGAACGAGTTTGTATTCTATTAGAATTTAAAAAAAAAAAAATAAGTAAGTAACTAACTAACTTATTACTTCTACTACTATTAATAATAAAAATAATACAAAAAAAAAAGGGAGGCAGAGGGAAGTAACTTTTTTTTTTAATCTGTGTTTCACATACTGAACTCCTTGCATTAAACCATGTTCCTATTTACACTCAATAATCTTGAAAGTTTTGGACAATAATGTTCAAAAGACTACTTCCAGATGTCTTCATACTTTGTTCTCGAAATGTGAATGCGCCTTCAAGTCAGCAACAAAGTCACGTTACAACCGTCCGTTTCCCCTTTGTAGGTCAAGACATTCCAGCGACCGTGTATGAAGCCGAAATAGTTTGATCGACCGCAGACTGTAGCGCACTCATGAAAATCGAAACTCTGGCGGTTTCCTTACTGCCGTGGATATTACAGAGAGATTCACACAAAATGAAAGAGAAGACGAAAATTGTTGTGGCGGGCCATATGTGGCAAGATTAGTGCTTTAAGACAAGGGAAGACAAGGAACTAAGAGAAAGTCTTTCCTCTTCGTCTTCAACAAGGTCTTTCGCTTCCCGCCTCTCTCAAATTTCAAAGTTCACAAAGTTTGAAGTAAAGCTCTTTTGATTTCAGAGCGGCAGCATTCACCTTTTGAGAAAAAGATTTTATTTCGAAATACAGCACTGAGATTGAACTATTTCGAACACGGGCTACTTTTCTTCTCAAGCTAAAGAAGAGGAGGGGGAAGCTGAAACATAGGTAAATCAAAGGGAAAATGTGTGTGTGTGTGTATGTTTGAGGGGAAGGGGGGGATCACGAGAAGGAAGCATAGAGAAGCGAGAAACAAAACTAATCAGTTTTCATCCTTGTACGCATATTCACGAATATAAAAGGAGAGAGAAATTAGAGGTAAAAGTTACGAGAATTGCTAACCGTCATTACCATAATGTTAATACAGTATACGAGGTCTGCTGGAAATGTTTGTGCAAAATACTCCCAACAGTGGCGCTAGTGTTCCGCTACTATGAAGTTCGGAAGAGTATACCTTTATATGTTTAAGTTATCTTTGACTGTTTGTTTACACCTATGCATTTGTTTTTCACAACAGCTGAAAGTAGTTTTGTTTGAGAAATTGAAATTTCGCGTGAAAAGTTTCGGGCAATGAGCTTTTATGATTTGAAATGTAATTTAACACCGAAACATCGAACGACTTCATTTGGCTTTTGGGAATGAACTGTGTACGATTGGTTTTCCGTATTCCAGCGTGGTTGCACATTTCTCAGTAATCAATTTCGTGAAGGTCGTCCACCCACGTCTGTTGTTGTCAGTAATGTTGATGCTGTGCGTGACATGACAGAGAGATCGGCATGTGACATACCGTGGAATTCAGGCATCCTTGAATACTGACATGAAAGCGATACATACGATTTTGCATGGTTACCTGAACGTAGGTACGGAAGCTTTCAAGCCGTTAGAACCTACACCAGTTGACCGAAAACTCAAAAACAGGTTCGAGTCAAGTGGTGTAAAGAAATGCTCAAAATTTTCAACGGAAGTAAGTCAAATTTGGTGTATTACATCGTTACAGGAGACGAAACTTGGATTTATTCCTACGAACCCGAAAGTAAACAGCAATACACTGTTTGGGTGTTTCAAAGTGGGCCGAAACCAACAAAAGTTGTTCGTTCAAGAAATGCTGCCAAGTAAATGATTGCTTGTTTCTTCGGTTATACCGGACATACGGCAGCCATAGCTTTAGAAGATCGAAGGACTGTAAATGCTGAGTGGTATACAACAATTTGTTGCCAGAGGTCATCAATGAATTGCGTAAAACAAACCCAAATCGTCGAATCATTCTTCACCACGACAACGACAATTCCCACTCAGCACACACAACTGTTGATTTTGTCCAGTAAAAATGTAATAAAAATGTCCAATGTTGAATTAGTAACTCATTGTCCATACTCACCCGATTTATCACCAAATGACATCTTTTTGTTCCCAAACATTAAAAAGAAGAAGATGCGTGGTGAGCGATTTGTGTCGCCTGAAGCAACTGTTGACGTACTCCGAAAAGCGGTTTCTGAGGTACCGAACTCCGAGTGCAAAAAAAAGTCTTTCATACTTGGTTTGAGCGTAAGCACAAGTGTCTCAATCTTAAAGGTGAATACCTCGAAAAGCAATAAAATCATTTCCAGAATTTTGCATGTCTTTATTCATATTGATTGCAGAAACTTTTCCAGCAGCCCTCGTATACATTACGGAACAATTTGTGCCCGTAGTAGCGTCTTCTTTTTTCATAATGCTAACAATTACGGATTAACAATTTGCATTAAAAATACCTCTGGAGAGATAAAAGGTCTGCATTGCAGTTGACACACTATGTAGTAAACAAATTGAAAAATAATCATCTACAATTTGTTTCATAGTGATTGTTTAGTTGTAATAACAATTCATTTATGAATTTACACACATAATTTAAAAGAAAAGAGACCTTTGTTTTAACAAGTGTCACAAACTATTGTCGTTTCGGTTCAGTGTCACAAACTACCATAAATTATAGGAGTGTTTTGAAAAAACTGAAGTGTTTTGTTAAGGGGGGTAGACTAATTATAGAATACTTCTATATTCAATGATTCAACACTGCTGTTGGATGACACTGAGTGTTGTTCTAACCTAGCCGACAACATTTTCATCGTTCGTTTGGTGGCTCGTTTCTTTAGGATAAATAAATAAAAGTGTTTGTTTTTGGGATGGATGTACGAGTAGATGTACAGTTTATGAAATTGTACCGTGGAGAACGGGAACGAGTAACTGTGACGGTGAAGAGATCTTTACAAGCATTAATATCTGGATGAACTATTACCATTTGGTTGGAAAGTAACAGCATTCACAGAAAATCTCTATCGGAATTGGAATAATGCTCTAGACTGTGGTCGTGGGTTTCTAAGACACGAGAAAACAGACTCCCACATTAAAGCATAGCAAAGCAAAAAAAAATCCGCGTGCATTGTCTCAACTATGATTAATGTCCTAGAAAATCATCAATATTAAATTAGATCTCTAGTGGGAAATATTAAGTTTTTGGTTGTAAATGAACTAGCTTCCCGTGAGGACTATGCGTTCTTTAAATTTCGTTTCTGTCTTAATTTATGAAGTACATGCAAATGATGCAATTTCTAAGACTTCTAAATCTAGTCTAAGAGATGGAATGCAGTGATCAAAACTGTTGTATCTACAGTCCGTTCTATGAGAAATTAAGACTGAATGCGAATCAAAGCTCAAGAAATCATACTAGATGAAAAGAAGGGGGAGGGCAATAGCCACGGAAGTAAGGAAAAGAAAATGTAAAAGTATTTAAGATTTAATTACGGAGAAGATTCCTGCAAACATAGGCCTATATATGATTAGGCACTTTTGGTTGCTGCCCACCATTAACTAACGTATGACGAGAGCCGCAGTTTGGACTCCAGACTGAGAGAACCGCGTTCAATTCCCCTTCAACGTCAGAAACTTTTCTCGTCTGCAACATCCCCTGAGTTGACTCAACTTTTCAAATTAATAGAAAAAACAGCAGCAGGACATGCTGAAACATTGATGAGAGTATATTTTGGAATACTGCTCTACCAAAATTACATGGCAAGTTAATTTCACATTTGCCATTTGCCATTGCTGCACACTTTTCGTTTGCTGCCCCAAGTGTTTTGAAAGTGTGACGTAACTTTATATTTGCTATGTGGGTATTTACGTTTTACCGACGAAAATGTTTATTTATCTAAACAAAAACAACAATATTCCACAAACAGCAGTTTCAAACCAATCTTACCATGATGTTCTCAAGCACTTTCTTTCTCTCTTCAGCAGGCAACTCTTTGCTAATGGCTATTCTTGTTTTTGTTTCCATTACCCATTCTATCACGGCATCTAAATGTGCAGAATACTTCTTCAACGAAGATAATTTACACTCGATGTACTCTCTGTGATCTGACAGTCCTGAAGATGCCTGTATAAATAAAGCAAAACAAATTTTAAACATCTGATCACACAGATAATGAATTTACACAATATAAGAACAAGTTTTACTCAACCTTGCAACCAGTATTAAAGATGTTACTTGTTGCACGTTACGAATAACCGTTGCCAACTATTTAAGCATTTACCTCAAGTGTACTTTTCACTAAATTCAAAGGCCAGGACTGTACTTAAAGTATACCGATACCAGTCTTTCTAAAGTGTTCCGTATTTTACACAAAGTTCTGAGGCTACTTTACACTTCAAAAATCTTTCGGTTATCCATGTCAATAAAGTGTTGCTTTGTCACACACCACTGAGGAAAAAAAATATAATCTTTTGAACGAAGTTGTGAGTAAGAATCTATTAAAAACTCCATTCATGGCGGCTCTGTTTCACAAGCATCCATAATCAAGAATATTTAAAATTTTAGCCACAAAGTTGGTACACGTAAATAAAAGCTACAAGGAAAACTTCTACAAACCTCTCGACTGTATGATTCATTCGACATTATAAGAATAATGAAAACAAGACGACTAAGATGGGCAGGCCATGTAGCTCGAATGGGAGAAACACAAATATTATATTCCATCGTGGTTGGTAAATCAGAGGGAAAGAGGTCATTGGGAAGACCGAGACGTCGTTGGGATGATAACATTAGAAGGAATCTTCGAGAAGTAGATATTCAAGATGAAAGCTGGCTTGATATTGCACAGGATAGAATCCAATGGCGAATGTTTGTTACTGCGGCAATGAATTGCGAGTTTCGTACGTCACAGAGTTAGTTAGTTTTGTGTATATATGACATACATTATACCTGTACTCTCTTTGGTGATTTCTAATATGTGTATATTATATAGTGTTTCAGGTGTTCCCATACCATTCCACAACTGATAAAAAAACCTTATTGTAGAAATGTATGACGAGTTGTTGTAAATTATATAAATGGAAAGTAAACCAATAATTTATGTGTTGTTGGTAAAGTTGCAAATTTATAAAATGAGAAAATAATGTAATGTAGTTTTTTTTTTCAAATAGATGCATGCTGCCTTTTTGCTTAGATTACAAACGGAAACGTATGTTGCATTTTTCACTTTCGATTGTAAGTTCCTAAAAGTTTTGGGAAACTTCGATACAGAAGATATGAAGATCCAGTATAGTCTTTCAATGTAACCACCTTTGCGAATACCAATTGATCCGCACTCCGGTTATGGCATAGAACCCTAAACTATCTAAATTGGGGAAGAACTGAAATCGGAATTCGATTAAAGGACTACATTTTCCACAACAGTTGAGCATTTTGACTTTGAATATCAAAAAATCTATGGGTTGCTTCACCTAAGATTAGAAGAAATGCAGAATACACCATTAACTAAAGTATGTTTTATGGCTAGTAACTTAGTGTGATGTGAGCAATCAATCGATTGACAACGAATCGCTTTCTTTCGGACCTAGGAACCTTTTTTGGGGGGGATCAAGCTCCTCCCTGTCTGGATCTTGTAGATTTGGGGAGAATTTTGGCATAATAATGACGCAAACAGTCTTATACATGAAAAACTTTGATGATATCCATCAATTGATGTACCAAGTTAACGATTGTCTCCTTGGGATTTGGAAAAACTAGATAATTACTACATTAAGGATTACTAAAACGTTCTCTAAGGTAGTAGGTAGTTCCGCAACGCACTATCCTAGACATCTTTACTTGCTTTACCAACAAACTGTTACCAATTGAAGAGTGGAAATGCTAAAAGTTCTAAGTACCAAAAAAAACTTTGCCCACAAGCATGTTCGATATGCCCACCCGCATGTTCCCTTCCTTGTTCCAAGAGCTAAATCAATGAAGAAGAGGTGAAAATAATCTCATCATGTTGGAAGTTACACGCTATGTGCAGCTATATCTATTAAGTTTTCGGGTTCTTCTGTAAAATTTCATATTTGGAACTTAGAATGCTTGGCATTTTCCACACTTCAAATGTTATTAGTTCACATCTCTCAATATCTGCCAACTTTCAGCTACACCATGCGATAGCTCTTTTCGGTAAGGTCCTTGTCAATGCCTATTGGGGTACGAATAAAAGATGTTTTCCAAACTCCACGGAGATAGTTAACTAACTACTCCAATCGATTACTCCAATGGAAAGCTTTCGTTTGATATTGTATCTTTGTCAACTTTCTATGTGCGTATGAAGTTCCCGTACACCTGTCTGCATCTCCTAACCTGTACAATTTTTACCTACGTCTTCTTTAGGCACACTTATGAAAACAATAAAACACACATACACATACTGATAAGGTTCGAGGGAGTGGGGAGGTGCGGACAGCTTGGGTTTAACGTCCAGATTATTTTTGCATCAAGGGAAGTATGTTGGGGTGTAAGAACCTGGCAAAAGCCCTGCCCTACAGAAACCAGGGAAGTGAGAGAAAAGGCAACAAATTGTCAATCTTCAGGCATATGCAACTACGGGCCGGTTTGTTTTGCTGAGTTTATTCAATTAAGGGTATTTACTGGGGTTCCACATACAACCGTTAGAACAATATAAAGATACACGAAAATGAACCAAACATCAAGGTCCATAACAAAACAACAAACGGAGTGAAATAATTGTGAATGAGGTTAGAATTACTAGCCAAGAGTTTGGCAGATAGCAGAGATCGAGGGCACGAAAATACTATATACTGCCAAACAAACCAGAGTCGGGAGAGATATGTAGAACTAGGATCATCCCGTATATACTGACGTGGGACAGAGTGGTTACCAAGTACCACAAAACATTCTTGAAGAATATTCGTATTTACAACAACATTCAGTCATACATCCAATCAAAAACTCTAAAAAAGAGACGCTGAAGAGTAAGTGTTTCGTTTGAGTTTCGGCGAGGTCGTGATGTTGACGAGCAGCTCGGAGACACAACAGAATCTGTCTGATATGAAACCAGCGGAGAAAACTGAAGCTAAAGAGGTATGAGAAGTACGAAAGTCACGAAAAAACAAAAACAAAATATAAAATTTCCTTATAGAAGAAGTCAGCTATAAGCACAAACAATGAAAAACAAAAAATAGGTACGAAACAAAGAGATAATGCGTGGATTTACTTACTTTATCCATTATGGAGCCGAGTTTCTTCAGTTGTTCAAAGTCTACTTGTTGTTTTGATCTTTTAATCTTCTCAAGTTCCTGTTTCTTTCCTGCTAACTCTTCTTCTCTTGCCTATAAAATAATAATAATAATAGACAAACAAATTACGTTGCTAGGTAACCTTACTGCAACTAGGCAAAAATAAAAAAAAGTTTCAAACTCTGAACAAAGAACAACAAGAGACACGAAAGGAGTAACCGCCAAAGGCGCAGTCTATAAAACCTGGAAATCACATCTCTCCTGCAAAGCAGCAACATTGGATCCAAAACATAAGGAAAATGTGCCAAATACACAAAGAACGTGAAGCAAACAGGCACCAGCATCCTAGACTTGTTACAAAATGAACCTCATAACAGTGGCATTTTTAATGGGGCATTTGATTTTGATCATTTAAAAATCCTCGCTTCACTTGATCATTGCTCATTATGAATCTCATAAACTTTCTCCTACGTACAGCCACATAACTCATACTTACAACTACCTGAATGTCACATGATGGCATCTGTCCAAAATCCAGAGGAATTCTAACATTTGTACTCCTTTCTTCCTCCTTCTCTCACAATAACGCGCCGGCTTCCTTTCTTGATTTCCGTCTTCTCACTGAAATTCTTTTCTCGACTTAAATCACCGAACAATCACAAAATTTTTTACACTAAAGCTCCTTTCACACAAAAATACAATAAACACATGTTGCTTGACAATCACTCTCTTTCTCACACACACATATATACACACACGGAACACCACTCCACTCTCGCGCGCCCGACGCTACGCTATTCAAAACAAAAGACGCTTCGTACACCTATTCACCGATTTATTTTTAGACTTGGCAAACATGGATCGGATCCCACATCTCTCCCAACTCATCACATCTCTCTTCCACTGTTGCTGCGGTTTTTATTTGTTGCATTCTTCTTTTCGTTTCTCAGTCTATCTCAGTGTTACCAACTCATGTTTATTTAAAATCTCTTAAACTAGACAATCAACTAACTTGGTATTATTTTTTTATGAGTTTGCCTTTAGTGCTACAAGATTCTCTCCTTTCATCTTTTAGACTATAATCTCCAAGATTCTATTTGCGGGTTCGATGCTCTAACCACTATACTTCATGACATGGCCAATTTTCTGTGTACCTGGAGCAATCCTCGCGCCTTAGCTGAACCACTCGCTCTGGTGTTGAAATCAAGACACTCCACTACATGCGGAGAGAATTTGCTGTGCCGTGCTAGTGTAATGATTAAAATACCCAATTTGGTAACAGAGATCCAGGATCGAATCACGGTAACAACCAGTATTCTGCGATTTTAAAATTTTTTACTATACATAAGACTTGTGTGTAAATGACTGTTGTATTCGTGCTACTCAAGGACCGCTTGCACTCATTGTGTACCAACTGCGTTTTTATATCGCTGATTTATTTTAAGAAATATTTTGTTTCTCTCTCCAGTCAGATTGAGAAGCAACATTTACATTTTTAATGTGAGTTTTGAAATTCACAATTATTCACACAGGACGATAAATTCCGAACTTTATTAAGCCTTAATCTAACCACAATACTGAAAAGATCCTACTCATTGCACTAAGAAACTTCAATTGGTAATCGGGCCACGGTGGCTCAATGGTAAAGCGCTTACATCTGGTGCTAGGGGTCGTCGGTTCGATCCTTGCTCATGCCATGCGGGCTTTGTGGTGGACAAACACCGTGTGCGTGGGTTTTCTCGAAGTTCTCCCCTTTGTAACCATATCAAGCTACTCTATATGAATTAATGTCATTTTCTTAACATATACTACATATACCAATGTGTAGTATCCACAATGTTTCCAACATAATTAAAGGGAATGTACGCCCGTGAATTCACAGAGATTAAATTATAATGTTGTCCTACGCACTAGAGGTACTAATTTTCATCACCATCTTTTACTCATCTATTTTGGTATACTTTCGAAACTCACGAAAAGGTGTCTATGTTACATCATGTGTAGAAAATGGCTTTCCTTGGTGTCTGGTATCAAAAGAAACTTGAACGCAGAACTCCACATTAACGTGCTGGCAGTTTGAAAAATACTGTTCTTCAGAACGTCTAAATTTGTTGTTTTGCTTTTTAAATATTCTTGAACTGTTTGATATATCTTGATACTTTTAAAGTGGAAGTGCAGCACTGAGGGAATGAATTCAATTTAATTTATTTTAGGGCCTTTTGACATCTTTGGCCGAGAGATTTTTCTAATTTTAACGCAAATTTTACCTTAAATATAAACCTGTTTTAAGTGTCATTACAGTGGACAATTTCACCAGATCTGATCATCATATCTATGCTCTACTTAAGAAATAATATACATTTCCAATGCATGTCTAAAAAAAGTAAGTCATTCATATCCCGTTCTACTGTATTTCTTCTCATACTTCTGCACGAAATATAGAAAGCAGCCAACCTCTTCAACAATCCCTTACAGTCCTTGCACTTCTCCCTCTATACCCCTTCGACTTTTTATCCTACTGCCTTTGTCCATGAGTTGCTGTGGCCCAGGCGGTAGAGCGTCTGAAGAAGAATAGGCCGGCCCGGGTTCAAATCCCTGCCAGGACACTGGAAACTTTTCTTGCTGTGTTCCCATGCCTGGAGCTTCGAGGTGCATTCAGCTTATTGTCAAATTGAGTATCAGTGTCTCTAATATTCCTGAGCACCTTGGGAGGTAAAGGCAATCGAGAATGGGACTCATCATCCCATCTCAGTTCGTGTCGTAGGACGAGAATATGTGAAGCGCTACCTCCACATTCCCCATGCGCCTTTTGCGTGCGTATCACACAGAACCTTTTTTACCTTTTATGTCTAGCACCTCAGTACCCTTAACAGCACCTAGTTTCAACCTTATACCTACTTACGTCTAAACCTTTCTCCTCAGGAAGGGTGGTATGGCACAGCATAACGTGTGATATAAAGTAAATACATCATCCTAATATCAATTTACATATCTTCTTCCACTGTGTTCAAAATCCAAGATAAGTCTTTCTGCAATCTCATTCTTTATCCTAATGCTGTCTTCAAATTTCTCACGTGCTCTTCCCACTACACTATCTAGAACCACATCAACACACGACTAGCCCATTCAAAACAACACAGTTTGTTGTTCAATCTCTGTTCTTCTTCTAAACAAAGTTTCCTAACTGAAAGCTAGTTAGTGTATTGTCTCTTTTAATCTCTTTCAACTAATCTTCACACTTCACTGAGTTAAGTATTCACTTATCTGTGCTTTTGTTTATTTACAGTTCAAATAGCTTCCTTTTCTATGCATTTTTTTTATTCCAACTTAACAAAAAAAAGAAGAAGAAAACAACTTACGGCAAAATTATCGAGATAGATGGGGCTAGCCATCAATCTAAGTCTTCAGTTCCACAAAGATGTACAAGAACACACACACAGATTAAAAGAACATGTGTATCACATGAGAGACAACCAGAAACTGTGGATTACATGAACTGCGGTATAGTAGCCAGGTCAACACTAGCTGAAGATCGGATAAAACAAAATGAAAACAAGGTGAATTCCTTTAATAAAAAAGAGAGTCCACACATCTCTTCCTCCTTTCATTTAGCTACCTAGCGTCACCTACAGTTCCACGTGCTGTTTCAGTAGCAGTATTGCCAATATGTGTATAATTTCACTAGATGGGTGGAATTTAAGTGTAATACCGCGTTAAAAAAAAAACTTGGGTGTATTAGTAAAGATTCTACTGGCACGAAACTCTTTTTTTGGAGCTACGACCTTGACGGTCTTTGTCCAACTTTTATTTCTTATTTTCCTTTGACTTCTCGTCCACAACACGACAGTATAATTCTAAAGCTTCGTAACAACGGTACAAGTATTTGTTTGATGTCGTTTCTGTAATTGAAAACAGAATTGAAGATTTGTTTAAGGGTGTGCAAATGTGTAGATTTGTGTCATGGCACGCGTGGATTGTGTAGACGGTTACCTGAAAACACTGTTCAGTAGTAACGAGTGTTCCTTACTTTTTATTCCGCATGTTCTTGTGCTATTCCTACTGTAAATAAAGATTTAAACAGGGAGATAATCTTTTCTAAGCTATTGTACATATTTCTTTGATCTTTACTTACGTCACGTCACTTCTATAGAATTACGTTCTTTGTTAGCACGTGCTCTAATTTAAAGAGAAAAAAAAATCGAAACAGGTTAGTAATGTATTTATTTCACAACAAGACACATACCTTCACCATATTCAGTCTCACTGACAAAGAGGTGTCGTCTGATGGATTGGCTGTTGATTCCAAAAGGGCTATTACTTGATCTAGCCAAACTTGAGTGGCGTCCAGGACATTCTTAACGTTTTCTTTTTCCTTCGAAGACGCTTCCATAGCGGCAATTCTAAGAAAGAAAGAAAGAAAAGTTTTGTAAGCATAAATTTTGTGAGTTTAACGCAAGGAATTTTTCTTTCACTGAGATCCACATACACTTAGGCAAAGAAACCAGAGATAGTTAAAAAAGAAAAAATAATGTCGAAGAAAGAAACAAGTTCTTCCATTACCGATGCGCTCGAAGAGTGTGATAAAACTTGCTCTAATTTAAAAAAAAAAAGTTCATTCATACCTATTACCTCATGCCCTACGTTATATATTTATACACTTGACAACCAGAGACAGGTGTTGCAATAGTAAACAGGACTTGTATTCATCTACACGCGAAGATTCGGCATGATTTCTTAATTACTAAGCAATGCTGACCCGTACACTGACCATACAAATTCTTTGAACACTAACTGGTTAACCCTATTTTCATCCTGCAGGCTCTCACTTACTTAAATATCTTAAGTACGGGATTTCTGAACATCCGATTGGATAACTTTCTCTTTAGTGAGTATGATTGAAAAGAAGTTCAAGTGAATTTCCACCGACTGTATTTAAGATTTTGCTACAGCGTAGTGTCAACGATTGATTCGCTATACTAACAACAACAACAACAATCGTGTTGAATGCACCTGTTTAAAGCATTGCTGAATTACATTTAATTCAAGTGCATACGCAAATATGAGTATATCCGTTAAACACAGCTACTTAACGAGTTTTGTTTCTTAGCAATGTGCTTAATTTCAGTTTTTAACACGTATTAAAAGATTCAATATGTTTTTACTACTTCAAATAGATTTATGTTGTGCTAAAAAAAAAAGTTCAAAAGACAACGTACAAAAGCACCATACAAAAATTCGACAAATTTTCAAATTTAATCTCACGTCAAAAGGATAACCAATAGTGCCATTTTAAAGAAATTTTTTTTAAAAGGGCCCACGATACAAACATTTTACCCAGAAAGTTAAGCTTGTCAGTTATACCAATGGAGACTACTGTATAGAGGTAAGTCTATGATCCGAAAGTCCCCGAGCAAGATGAATCCATAATGCTAACCATCGGAAGATGACGTACAAAGAACGAGACCTACTGTTTAAAGTAGGTTCCGAACCACCCCCAGTAGCACTCAAACGTTGGAAAAAAAAATAGTGGATTAAACGCTAGTTCCGAAAAGTTATTTTAACGTTGTAAATTCACCGAAATGTCCTTCTGTTCAACGGTTTATTCGACGTGAAATAATGGTTGAGAAGAAACAAGTTGAAATCAAGAAGCGGACGATGAAGAAACGGGTTCAGTTGGCCAAAACAGAGAATGATTGCTGTCGTTTGGTATACACACATTTAGTTCCATTTTGTCCGTTCCTACCATCATAATACAGAGTACTAATTTTCCAACAGTAAATAATCCCAGCGGCTGCTGTGGGGTTCAAAGCAGGAATGTTCTGCAGTCCTCGTTGGTAGCTCGACGCGTTGACTCCATTATCCATGGATCCACCTTGAGAGTACACTACTCTTTCACTGTATTTATTAACAGGCAGTCTAGAATGCAGTTGCTACGCGTCGTTTCACCATCATGAAAGAATAAGAATAAAGAATGCTTTCCTTCTTTCTTGTCATGTTTTCCTTCTTTAACACTTTGACTATCGCTGCATTATTAAATTTGTATTTCTCAATAAGTGTATTATGTCGCTTTAGAAAAACGCATATAAAGCGAAAATCTATGTCATAGTTGAAAACACTTCACATTAACGCCCTATTAACGAAATTCAATCTTCGTTGAAATATAGTTTAAAATTCAATCTGTTTTCAACGTACACATGAGAACATAAAAATTAGTTTCTGTCGTTTAATTACTATTTAATTATACTTTTCTTGACATTAGTAATAAACACATTAAGCAAAATCTATACTATTGTTGAAAATAACACTGAATACACGTTGTATAACGTCTTATCAACGCAATGACGTCTTTGTTGCAATATGGTTTAAAAATAAGCGTAATTTTTTTTCAACCGATAACGGATAATCAACGAAATGAACCTAAAATCAACGTTGAAAACATATGTGTACTACTGGAGACTTGTATCCCTATCGGGTATCGAGCTCGGAATCCTTTGATTACAAAACATTGAGAATCATCATTTACCTACTGGGGTATTTCCGACATTGGGACAAAATCTGGAAGAATTGGTTCCTCAAGCTTTGCAGTAACATTTAATGCGATAATAATGATATTAGAACACATATTAGAAAAACAGTGTTGTAAGAAATTATCGCATATTCAACAGTGTGCTTTAAAGCCGGGGAAGCTGGTTCGATTCTTGCTCTTTTATACGGCAAAGTTAACTAAGCAGGGTGCAGATGTTTCGTCTCTTCCGGGACAGTTTCATATTCGATGTTAATGTTCTGTGTCCTGGACAATATCGTATTTGAAGATGCAGAATTAAGCGTTAATAATAATAATAACACAGATCTCATAATAAACAACGGTTGCTGACTACTGTAATTGTTGGCAACTATGATGCACTCAAAATGTAACTGATAAAATTAGTCCATCAGCAGCAAATTGAAAAGAGATCTCCTGTTACACAAAGGCATTTTGTGTTAGCTTTCTTTTTAGTATGTCCTCTGTGGGTGAGCAGTAACGCTAGCTGCCTTGTAATCAAGAGGTCCCGGGTTTGGTTCCTGATGGGGACACAAGCGGTTCGAAGCCCACGTTAAACAGTAGGTCCCTCTTTCAGTACGTCATCTTCATCCAATGGAAGGCAATGGTAAACCTCCATCGGTTCACCTTACCAAGGGACCTTTGGGTCAGAATCTGCCATCACGCAGAACACCCATCATAATTCTCTTAAGAAAAGAGAAGCAAAATCTTATTTGCGGAAACGTAAGAAAATCTCACCTAGAACGCGTATACTCTATAAGATAATAATTAGTATTTTCAGAAGGTACTCTTTATTGTAGTAAAGAGAAAAATCCGCGCCTGCACAAACCAGATATTTTACCTTGCCTCACACATTTGAAATCGTCTAATTTAAAGTGTTCAAATGTGTACTTCAAGATCACATCGTAGTGAGAAGTAAGTAATAGTAATAATTTGTTATATGCATACATCTTTTATCATTTTTCCGCCCCAAGAGGGGTAGTTGACAGTGGTGACACTGAAATTTAATTCACAGTAGTTGCCCACTGGTCTGATTGAATTCAAATGAATTACATTTATGGCTTTCACGCATCTAAGGCTCAAGCCGGATCAGTCTAAAAAATAATAAACAAACATAATAACAAAAAAAAAAGATCCATACTATAAAGTACAAAATGTTCAAATATCGGTAAAAATTAAAGCACGGAGGCAATATTATGAGCGTTGGGAAGGGGCAAGAGGGACATAGTGTGACTCTTACGTGCATCCATTTTTAATGGTAGACAAAGGTTCCGTATTTTGCTGAACAAACACTAGTGACTCCGGACCTCTACTGCACTGCACTTGTTCAACTTCACGTCTCACAGAAGCTGACCTTGCTCAGACATCGCAATTTTATAAATTGTAGACTCTGTCCTTAGAACGTCATTTCCACCTGATGGATAACAATGGCAAACCACCAACGGCTCACCATCTGGGCAGAACATCAATCAATATCACTTGCAATCTGAAGAAAGCGGAAATTTTCAGTGGGATATCAGAAATAACAAAATATCACT